>CAUYQV010079051.1:0-59255 GCA_963574575.1 Galagoides demidoff
AAAAAAAAGATCTTCAAGGTATCTCGATTCCATGTTCCATAGAGGTCACGCTAGTTTGCAGTCCCACCAACAGTGTACGAGTTCCTTTCTCTCTGCATCCACTCCAGCATCTGTCGTTTTAGGACTTTTTAATACGAGCCATTCTCACTGGAGTTAGGTGATATTTCATCGTGGTTTTGATTTGCATTTCCTTAATGACTGGAGATGTTGAGCATTTTTTCATGAGTTTGTTGGCCATTATTCTTCACTTGAAAAGTTTCTGTTCATGTCTTTTGTCTACTTTTTAATGGCGCTGTTTTATCAACCCTTTATCAGATGGATAGCACGTGAATACTTTCTCTCATTCTTTGGGCTATCTATTTGCTCTTTTGATTGTGACCTTGGCTGTGCAGACATGAACAGAAACTTTTCAAATGAAGAATAGACTGACTGTGTGACCTGGGATGAGGTAATCCACCTCTCTGTTCTTCGATTTCTTCATGTGTTAAAGGACATTAATCTCTACTTCGTGGCGTTTGTAAGGATGGAGGATTAATTGATGGGCACTTCGCAATACCCCTGTTAGCTTGCGTCACCGTTGTTGTTTTTGATTTCTGAGTTTGACATTAAGTTGAAATTTTAGCCAAAGTAAAGATGTGTCTTTTTCCTTCAGGCCTTTCTGCTCCTCTTTGCCAAACCCTACTGGAAAAGTGCCCAAACCCTTCCCATTTCAAGACATCTCACAGGGCTTCTGTCACTCCAGCACACCCCATACTATGCTCAGCAGTAATCTCCACTCGCTGGTCGTCCTTTGCCACACACTAGCATTTTGCTTGTTGGCTGCCATGGTTTAACTGGGCTTTCCAGGAGAGGCAAGAAGATAATCATGCTCTGTAATGATTTGTTTGGACTGATCTTCCTTGAGGCAGACTCATTAGTGGCTGTCACCAAATGGTGGCTAATTTAACTCACAAGTACCTACCCCCTTCCCGGCTTCAGTTCTCACTAGGGAAGGCTCTGACGTCAGTTTGCACTTACTGGTAGCCTCGGGTCAGGCATATATTTTTACTTCAGTTAATAACTCTTCCTGTTTCTTGATGTTGCTGTTAAATGCAGGCTTGCTGCTCGAACTCGCTTGTGGTGCCGCCCAGCTCTGTTGCTCCCTGTGCTTTAATCTGCGGGAGATTCAGAGTAGGATCTTTTGTGACACTGGCAAAACTCAGCACCGCCTTCTGTGATTGTCAGGGTGTGTGCTTCTGTCCCTTAGATTTAAAGGAATTTCTGTCTTCCCTTCTGTCTGTCCTTTCTTAAGTTATAAAATCCTCAAGGGAAAAAGATTTTTCTGTTGACTCTTATCAGCTCCCACTGGAGAGCGTTTAAGCCTGGCCTGTACATCAGACGGGCGCAAGTATATCAGCAGTGTTTACTGACTGGCGGGGCAGAGGTGAGGGCCCTTGGCCACGACCCAGCTTTCCTTGGGGACAGCATTCAGGACTGCTCTGTAGGTTTGAAATCCCAGATGTTTAATTCAGTTGTCCAGATATTGTCAACCTCAAAGTCATAAAAGCATCTGCTCCGTGTGTGTACAGAAACTTGCACACATGTACACCACGCAGTGTGGTGAATATTGAGCTTCAAATATTGTCCAGAAGGGGTCGCTGTCTAGTGGAGACAGGTGCATTCTGCAGACCCTAGTGTGTGCGCTGAGCTACTGACCATTAGAGGGCTGGCATCCTCGCCCTGGGGGAAGGTCAGTTAAAGGCCTCCTTTTTCCTAATGGAATTGAGGCTCAATTGTTATTAAGAGAGAACTGATTGGGAGCTGGGAACAGGGGAGTCTACATTCTTGCCCTTCAAGCCGTGGATGTTCTTTTGAAAATCCTGTATTTGTTTATCAAATCATGCAAGGAAAGAAGGAAAGACCATGCATTTTTCTCCGTTTCCTTCCTCCCTCCTTTCCTTTCTTCCTTCTTTCCTTCCTTCCTGAAAGAAGAAAGAACCTAGGGAAGGATACATGGTCGCAGAAGTTGGGGAGTGGAAGTTTCTTCTGCTCTCTCACCCTGGTTGTCAGTGTCCCGTGTTCAAATCTCTCCCTTTCCCCACCCCTCTCCTTCTGTTCAGACAAGAGTGAGAATGGTGAGGCCTATCAGAGGAAGAAGGTGGCAGCCACTGGCCTTCCCGAGGGCCCAGCCCCGCCCGCCCCGCCCGCGCCTTCTCCAGGGAACCCGACGCAGCCCGGAGGCAGCAGCTGGAGGAGGATCGCGCTGCTCATCTTGGCCATCACCGTACACAACGTTCCAGGTGAGCCTTGCCCTTGAGCACGCCCACCGCGCCTGCAGGTGAAGTCACTTGTCAATGGACTTGTCTGCCTGGAAAACGGGGATGGGCAATAGCGATCCAGGTCCTTTGAGGAGAGGAGCGAAGGTAGGACTTTAATTTTGGGGGTTACTCACTGTAGCGGGATCATCCCATGCTAAAACTTACCATTCCCGTTACTTTAAACAACTTCTCTTATTTCTACCTGTGAGTTCCTTTCTTTACCTATTTGCTACCAAGTTCCTTGGAGCAGAAATTCCCAACTGATGCATGGTTGCTGTGGAGGGGCCTTTGATAAACTCCATCTCTGGTTGTAACGCATGCTATTTGGAAATACGGCTGGCGCTTGAGTAACACAAGTGTGAGCTGTACGAGCCTGCGTACACTCGGGTTTTCCCCCTTCTCTGCCACCCCTGAAACAGCAGAACTAACCCCCCTCTCCCCAGCCTACTCAGTGTGAAGACGACCAGGATGAAGACTGTTAAACAATGATCCACTTTAAAAATAGCGAATATATTTTCTCTTCCTTATGGTTTTCTTAGTAACATTGTCTTTTCGCTACATTACTTTGTTGTAAGAATACAGTATGTAACACATATCACACACAAAATAGGTGTTAATCGGTTGCATGTGTTACTGGTGAGACTTCTGGCCGACGGGAGGCGATTAGGAAGGTTTTGGGGAAGTCAAAAATTACACAGGCATCTTCGACAGTTCAGGAGGTCAGCGTT
The DNA here is from genome assembly GCA_963574575.1 of Galagoides demidoff. Lineage (NCBI taxonomy): Eukaryota > Metazoa > Chordata > Mammalia > Primates > Galagidae > Galagoides > Galagoides demidoff. The sequence goes on from CAUYQV010079051.1 coordinate 3,026, forward strand.
CCTAACCCCCTCAGTCAAGGGTCAAGAATATTGAGTTCAGCGTAGTTTGGTACTGATATTTACCTCACCTGCTTTATGTGAGTCGTTTTCTAAAATGGCCTTGCTTATCCTTTTCTAGTTAGCCTTTGGGAGTCATTTGTCTCATGTCTTTGGATTTATTTCCTTTGGGGAAATGACTTACCGATGTTTCATTTTGAAAATAATGCATGTTTCTTTTAGAGAAATTAGAAGACATGAATAAGTATAAAAATAATAAAGATAAAAATAAATACATTGAGGGAATCTGAGCTCTTTGGGATCCATTTTGAAATTACGACTCGGCAGCTTACTAATGAGTTCATCTTCACAGGTTGCTTGAACTCCCTGAACCTCGGTGTTCTCATCTAGGGAAGGGGATAGTGCTGTTACAGCTGGCTTATTTTGGGCTAACCTTGCATTCGGTTTGGGGCACAATGCTAGGGCCTTACGAGCATTTGAAAAATGGGAGCCACTGGCAGCACTGACAGTGTCCCTGCCCTGCCTTTCCGCCGCGACCTTTTTAATCTTGAGTTCTTCAACTTTCGGATCTATTATTTATTGTTTGGGATCTCAAGTGGCAGCAGGACTCTTCCCTGAGCAGTGTCCCCGGGTGATACATTTTCTGAGTCCTTGCAGAGTTTATCAATAATGCCAACTCGTCACTCTATTACAGGAGCGCCAGGGTGGCTGGGCAAGGCGTTCTCGTGATGACATTTTTCTCTCCAAAGCCATTTTTCTCTTCCAAGCTCTGACAGATGTTGCTTCCTCGTCACCTGGCTTTAGTATTGTGGAAGCAAATAGCATGGCCAAACGGGGTTCATTCCTCGTGGAACTGGACATCGTTTCGCTTTGACAATGAAGAGGGTTTTTTGGGTCATCTTTAAAGAGTGAAAATTCTAGTGTATTTTATACATTCCAGGACGTATTTAATCTTCCTGAAACACTATTTGTTTAATCACTTTTTAGGCTCAGATATTTCTCTAGACAGGAAGGATGTTCCTTATTTTTTCTGTCTCGGTCTTAGGAATGTCTGTCCTGTGATCATACGGGCTGGCTTTCCCCAGCGTCTTGTTTCTCTCTCGTATGTCTCTCGGCCTTTTCCCTTTGAGTTATGAATAAATTTTGGGGGGTTGATTTTCTAGAGCTTGTTATTCAGTATGTCTTTTTTTTTTTTTTTCTTGAGACAAGGTCTTACTCTGTCACCCAGGCTGGAGCGCAGTGTAGTCATATAGCCTCAGACTTCTGGGGTCACACCGTCCTCTCGTCTCAGCCTCCCGAGTAGCTGGGACTTTAACGACGTGCTACCACATCTGCCTAATGTAGTTTTTTTTTGTAGAGACAGGATCTTGCTGTGCTGCCCAGGCTAGTCTTGAACTCCTGACCTCAGCGATCCTCCACCTTGGCCTCCCAAAGTGCTTGGGTTACAGGCGTGGGCCACTGTGCCCAGCCCTTTAGTATGCTTGAGATGAAGTCTTACGTGGGCCGCAGTGCACTAAGATGACCCAAGTAGATTTGCCCTGGTGGAAAGGTATGGTCTTCCCTTCCTGTCCCAGCTCACTGGAAGACCCCCGCCTCCCCTGCAGAGGCCGGCAGGAGAACCCTGAGCATCACTTTCAGCCTGTAAAATGCTAATTGTCAGTGAAGAGAGGTTACTGAGGTTGTTTTCCAGTCATACTGGTAGCTGCCCTTTTGCCATTCACAACCACGTTAACCAACTGAACAAAAATAAAGGTCTTTTCAGTGAGTGTGGCACCAAATAAGATAACTACACTGGTTTGAGGTGTACTGTGGTGATTGTCTATTTCCTCTGAGAGTGGCCCAAGATCCAGATTTCCCAGACTAGACCTTTCCTGTGCCACACCTGCCACTATCCGACTGTGTTCCAGTGTGGAATCATTTCCTGGATCATTGTGATGGAGACTAGGCAGCATCAAACTCCACTTTCTCAGATTTTTGACTCCAGTGAGAACTTGGACTTAAGCCAGAGACAGAGGGGTGTCCGTAGGAAGATGCGTCTGATGATGGCAGCGTTGGACGTCCTAAATCAGCGTGGCTCCACACCTTACTGCTTCACTGACCAGAGGCCCTCCTGTGGCCTGTGGGCTTCCCACTGTAGGTTCAGCCCTTGTCTCTTTTAAGGTAATGCAGAAGCGTCTTTTGAAATGAGGCTTGGGTGGCTCACTGGCAGCTTAGGTGAATAAGGCTTCATCAGATTGTGGTGGTGATTCTCACTGGTCAGTAAACTGGACGATGGACGACAGCTGGCTTGCCTGGACCCAGCGGTGGGAAGGGAAATGTCTTTCCCAGTCCTGCCTCTAATTAGTTATATTTTAACATTTCATTCTAGGTACTTGGGTTGTATTAGTGCTCAAACAGGGCAAGGTCTAAGGCCTTCTGTAAGTGAATATAATAACGGGTTGAGATAGTTAATGAACGTAATAGTAAGTGAATTATAGATTGTGTTGGAAGTGAGATAGTTAATGAACATAATTAATAAGTGAATTATAGTTCTTGTTAGAAGTTGGTTGGTGCCATAACAAAATAAAAATGCAACAGGCAGAGGAGGTGGTAGAGTTAGAGAAAGGAATTGCCTTTTTTTTTCTTTTGAGATAGAGTCTCACACTGTCACCCAGCTCACAGCAACCTCAACTCCTGGGCTCAAGTGATCCTCTTGCCTCAGCCTCCTGAGTAGGGGGATGATAGGTGCCCACCACAATGCCTAGCTAGTTTTTCGGGTTTTAGTAGCGATGGTGTCTCAGTCTTGCTGAGGAGTTGCCATTTTTAAACAGAGGAGGCGGGGCGGGGGGCCTCACTGAGAAGTTCTTACATCCAAGTCAGTCATGGAGATCTCTGGGAAAGGGCGAGTGCTCCCAGTGGAGAGAATAGCCTGTGCAAAGGCCCTGAGGTGGGAGTACAGGAGTCCAGTGCGGCTGCTGCAGGGTGAGCAGGGGGAGGAGAGTGAGGACAGGGCAGGGAGGTCAGCTCTGCCATTAGCTCCACCGCAGAGGTGTTGTAGGGATTTTCACTTTTACACTGTGGGTGATGAACCATTGTAGGGTTTTGAACAGGGAGCACATGACTTGAGCTTTGAAAGGTTCCTTCTAGGTGCTGCCTTGGGAAGGAACTTAGGAAGGGCAAGGAAGGAAGCAGGGAGGCCTGGGTGTAGAGGCCACACAGAATCCGGGGCAAAGATGATGATGGTGCAGACCATCCTGGGTCTCTACCGACAATGCAACCCACAGGGTCAGCTGACAGACTGCACGTGGGTCTTGAAAGAAAGAGAGAGGGGAGTAGTTAGGGACCCAGAGGTTTCCTGGCTGCCCAGCTTCAAGGATGGAATTGCCATCAACCCAGATGAGAAAGGTTGCAGCCAGGGCAGTTTTAGGAGGAGTGTCCAGAATTCAGTGTCAGACTGTGAGGTTTGGTTGCTATGAGACATTCAAGGGGAGAGACTGAGTTTGGAGTTGGGGACAGAAGTCCAGCTGGGGGTACAAACTTGTGAATCATTGGCACATGGATGTTTCTTAAACCCATGACTGGATTAAGCCATCAAGGGTCTAAGTACAAGTAAATGTCTCCAAAGACCCCACTGCAGGTCATTCCTCGAGTCCCCAGCTTCTGCTCTAGTCTAAACAGACCTTAACTCACACACAGTGACTGTCGAGCAGACGTGCCCTTTCACGAGGACCATTTTAAGAGCCCATTCGGAGGCAGCGTACCTCTGAGAAGGTCTTTTCCTTCAGGAGATACTATCCTGTCTAGCTTATTAAAATTTTAACTAGAGCTTTGGCATTCCCTGGGACTCAGGGTTTTAAGATCAACTTTTCACAGTGACTAAATGGATAATTGATCTCTGTGAAGTTTTTTGTCTTCGCCAGTTCAGTTTTCAATGTCCTGGGGATGACATTTTGTTAAAACTTTTTTTACTGTGGAAGGACAAAGGAAGGCTTGCCAGTGAGTGACCCGTCTCTGAGAGTTTTCTGGAGTGTGAGGACACGCTTGGCTTATGCACACACGGGGGGGCCTTGGGTTAATAGTTAGTACAGACAAGTGAGGACAGATGCGTTCTGAAGCTTCTGGGCTTTGCAGTCCTGAATCTAACAGGAGGTGTGAACCCTTGCACATGAGAATGTTGTCCACATCTTAGTCCCTTCCAGGTGCTGGGACTAAATGCCAGGGACAGGGTGGCTTATAAGCAACAGAAATTTATTGCTCACAGTCCTGGAAGCCAGAAGGCTGAGCTAGGGTGCCGGGGTGGTCAGGCTCTGCTGGTGGCCCTGTCTGGGTTTTAGCTGTCTGTCTGAGTGATGTAGCCTCACCTGGAGGAAAGAGAGAAAGGGAACTAATTTTAAAAAGAAAAAAAAAACAACAACTTTTTTTTATAAGGGTGTTAGTCCCATTCATGAGGACTCCACCCTTCTGACCTAATCACCTCCCCAAGGCCCCACCTCCTGACACCAACACGGGGGATTAGGTTTCAGTGTATGAATTTGGGGGAGGAGGCACAAACATTCGAACTATAGCAATGTACTACATTTTGCAGACAGTTTGGAGGGTTTAGACCCATGAAGAGTATCTACAACCCTAGCCTCCCCATCTGACCTCCATGCATGGATGCGGGTGAGGGGTAGGGTGCAGGAGGTGCCGAGGAAACAGCAGGATTTCATGAAAGCATCTCCAGAGGGGCCTTTGGAGCATCTCGTCTGGGAGTGTGCTGCTCATATAACATCAACAGATTGAAGGGCTCTACGCTTCCTGGGCCTTGGGAAAACCCGCCGCCTCTGTGGTTGAGTGGAGTTCGAGATCATCGGCTAGCCGTTGAGTTCCTACCCGTCTCTTTCCATGAGTGGTTTCTGGTCTCAGCAGTGAGCTGTACCTTGCTTTGTATGTGCAAAGGTTGAATTTCAAGCTTAAAGGGATGCTAGGGGTTACATCTCATTCAAACACTACTGCATTTGAAAACATAAGGGGTTGGATTAAATGATCACTGTGGCTCCTTCCGGCCCTAGCACTGGGTGATTCTGTGAAGAATCATAAAAAATAGCACATTATCGATCCCACTTATTTAACAGAATTAATCACTCCCTCCTTTGTGACACTTTGTTGTGTAGTTAGTACTCAGACTTGCAAATACGTGTATTTAAACAGGTTCGTTTTCCCCAATAGATGGAGCTTCTTGCAAAAAGGTCTATGTGCCAACTCTCTTTTCGGATCCAGTATTAAACCCCGTGCTGAGGTTCTAGTATAGCTCCTGTGCATTACGTGCCTGAGCTCCTGGACTGGCAGGTGCATCTGGCCCTGACCTCCATGCCAGGAGAGGAGCCTCCACTTAGAGTCAGGCCTCCTGGTTCTCTTTCTGTGTTGGCTGCCAGGTGACATGGTAGAGATTTGCTCCCCTTTGTGTTTGAAATTCTTTATAAAGGTCCACAGAAGAAGAGGCTGGATGAATCACATGCTTGTCATTTTCCTCTTTTTAGAGTGAAGGGCCAAGTTCATTTTGCTGGTTGTCGCTCTCACGTTAGAGACCCAGGGACCACTGTTTGTGTCTCCAGAACAGCACGACAGTTGGTTTTAATTATGTTGATTTTAATTATTATTTTTATTTATTTATTTATTAGGAACTGACTGGTTCCTAATTGTGCTTTGAAAGGAATTTTTGAGTTTCTATTCACAATTGATTTTTGTTTCGGGGAACACGATATTAACCAAAATGTTAACAATAGTTGGTTATTCCTGGGTGATTAGGATTATGGCTGATTTTTATTTTCTTCATTTTTTTTTTATCAGATTTATAACTAAACTTTACTCTAATAAATATTTATGACTTATGATCAGGTAAAAATATTCTTTGGGAGATTATCGTCACCTAACCACCTCAACACTCCCTTCAACATACAAAAGTATAAAAAAGTACTTCTGTTATGCCAGAGGAGATAATCTTATTGGGTGTGATTTAATATTTAGAGAATTTAGAAATAGAATGAAGGATTTTTTCTATGACATTTTGATAAATTATCACAAATTTAGTGGCTTAAAACAACCCAAATTTATTCTCGTATAGTTCTGGAAGCCAGAAATCTGAAATCCATTTCACTGGGCTGAAGTCGACCAGTTGGCAGAGAATCCATTCCCAGCCTCTTCTAGCTTCTGGGGCTGTCAGCATTCCTTGGCTTCTGGCCGCATCACTCCAGTCTGTGCCTCCACTGTCACACTGCTTTTTCTTCTGTGTCAAATCTCCTCCTCTTTATAAAGATTCGTGTGATTGCACTTAAGGCCCACACAGGTAATTCGGTGTAATCACATCGGAAAAATGTCTTTTGTCCTGAAAGGTTTGGGGGGTTAGGACATGGATATATATGAAGTGCTCCTTTGCCTGACCACAGAGACCAAAGGTATCTTTCCAATGCAGACCAGAGATGCTTAGAGTCTTGAAATGTCTTCAATGGCACAACATTCCCTGTAGGTCTATGGCTGACTGTCATGGAGGCTTAGTCTCACCCTGGGGCTCCCATGGCTGCTGGCCTCATCTTCCTCGTTTCCTTTCTTTTTGAGCTTCTAAAGAATTCTGAAGAGTTACTGAACTCATTAAGCACCTTACTCCCCTGGTTGGGTGGTGGTAAATGGAGAGGTAAATTTACTTAGTGTGCGTGCCATGGGGGAGGCAGGACTTGGGGGCTGTCGTCATTCACATATTTGGACTTCCTCCCTCACATATCTCCTCTACTTTTCTTTCTTTTTTTTTATTTAGGAGACAGGATCTTGCTCTATCACCCAGCCTTGAGTGCAGTGGCACAATTGTAGCTCACTGCATCCTTGAACTCCAGGGCTAGACTGATTATCCTGCTTCAGCCTCTCAAGTAGCTGGGACTGCAGCAGTGGACTGCCATGCCCAGCTCATTTTTGTATTTTTTGTAAAGAAGAGCTCTCACTATGTCGCCCAGGCTAGTCTCGAAATCCTGGCCTCCAGCCATCTTCCCCCTTTGGGGGATTAAAGGTGTGAGCCACCTTTCCTGGCCCCACTTTTTTCTTAACCCCTCTTGGTTCTTTGTGACTAGCTGGTTCACAGTGACAGGCTGGCGATTATTGCTGACCTTTTCCCAAGGTCAGTGACATGGTTAAGTAACTTCTGCACCTGCTTTTTCGTCTTACACGCTCACCATTTCTCTCTGTCTTTCCTAAAGACCTTTATTTCCTGGCATTTTCTCCCATGGACATTTAAAGTTCCATTCAGTTATACTTCCACACTGAGGAAAGAGTCCCTGCTAACTTTTTTTAGAAATCGAGATATAATTCACATTACCATAAAACTCACTCTTTTAAAGTTTACAGTTCAGTGTTTTTTGAATACTCTATACTGCATCAGTACCAGCCATCATCGCTGTAGATTCTTGAGCCTATGCATCAGGCCATAAGGGGACCCCATGCCCTTTGGTAGCCACTCCCCGCCACCCCTCTCTCCAGCTCCTGCCCCTAATCAACTTTCTGTCTCTGTGGATCTCCCTAATCTGGGCTTTTGTATAAACAATGTCATATAATTCATGACTGTTTGTATCTGGCTGCTTTCACTTAGCACGGTTTTCAGGGTTCACTTACGTCGTAGCAAGAGTCAGGGCATCTTCCGTTTTGTGGCCAGATGTTCCGTTCTGTGGATTTTGTTCACCTGTTCATCACTTGCTGGACATTTGGGGTTTTTCTGCCTTTTGGCTGTTGTGAATAACGCTGCTATTGCTGTTATAAGTGTCTGTATACACGTATGTGCTCTCAGCTACACGGCTTGGAGTAAAATTCCTGGCTTCCAGGGGAACCTGGAAACTCATTGAAGACACTTCTTTGTGTTCGTTAAGCTTCTTCCGGTGCGTTCATGCTCCCTATAAATCCTTTCCCCTGAGGACTCACTCAGTACCACTCACCCTGGCTCTAGCTTTGGGGTGTTTGTGAGCCCTGCTTTCTAAGGAGGCGCTGATTATTGTTGGATTTTGATTTTGTTGGAATATGCAACGCTGGAAAGTCAGGGGACAGGTACACGTGGCAGGGACGTGGCTGTGCTGGTGGTGGTGGCGTGAGCCTGTGCATTCAGTCTGGGCTCCTCGTGCTGCAGCAGCGGCTCTGGAGAGGCAGCTCGCAACCAGATCTGGGCCCGGGCTTGCAAGATGGAGCCAGTAGTCTCACACACACACAAAAAAAATAATAACAATAATAACTTACTGGCTCTTCAAGTGAAGCAGTGCAAAGACGGGGCAGGAAATTTTATTATTAGATGTGGCCCTTTCCAGGAAAAACACTGATACAACAGCTTCTATGGCGTATGGCTCTGCTTCCCGGAGCCGAAGGGGCTTTCTCAGTAGCTGGCGGCCCAGCTTCAGTGAGTGCGTAAGCTCAGAAGTGCACAAAGGCCCTAATTATTGGCCATAATCAAAGGCATGAATAATACTGAAGGCTGCCACTGTACTCGGGCCTTGTGAAGTTCCAGACTCTGTGCAAACTGCACCATGTACATTATTTAGATATTTGTGCTCCTGTTTTACATTTTGGAAACACAGTTCCAGAAAGTTGAAAGATCAAGCCCAAGGCCACACAGCCAGTTATGGTAAAGAGCTGGGCTCAGCCTCGATGGGTAGCCTCCGACCTGCTCTTGCCATGGTGAGCTGTTTCCTTTCTTCCGGTACAGAGCATAGATTTTCTAGACGTGGTTACAGAGGAGTTCAGGAAACACTTCTTGCTTTTGTAAGCCTGCCACATTAAATGTTAACGTCTGCAGCACCACGTTGGCGTGTTGGCGTGGTTCTCAGTCCAGATGCCTTAGGCTCAGCTCAGCAAGGAGCCTTGGGCAGGGAAACTTGGACAGGAAACCCCCTCCCTACGCAGGCCCTCCCTTGTGGGCGCTCAGCAGAGATGTGTGAAACGAACACCCATGAGGCCCGCGCCCACCTACCTACCACCTCCGCCACCACCTGTGGGTCATCCAGGACCCAGGCAGAAAGTCAGCTGGAGTGGGGACTCACACAGGCTTTGGAGTCAGGCTGGGACGTGGGTCCTGGAGCCACCAGATGCTTTCCTAGCTAGGTCATGGGAGTCCCAGCTTTCCCAGCTCTACAGTGGAGGTTATATCTCTCTGCAGGTCAGTGATAACAGAGGTGACAGCACCAGCAACCAGCACGGCCACTTACTGTGTTTCCTGCTATGAAGTGTATGTCATGGTGCCCAGAACACAGTGGGATCCCAGACCATGAATTCTTCCCCCTTTCCGTGACTCTCTCCTACTTTTTTCTTTCTTTTTTTTTGAGACAGAGTCTCACTTTGTGGCCCTCAGCAGAGTGCTGTGGCATCGTAGCTCACAGCATCCTCAAACTCTTGGGCTCAAGTGATTCTCTTGCCTCAGCCTCCCTAGTACCTGGGGCTACAGGCACCTGCCACAACACCTGGCTATTTTTAGAGACAGGGTCTTGATCTGGCTCAGACTGGTCTCAAACTCATGAGCTCAGGCAGTCCACCCCCCTTGGTCCCCCAGAGTGCTGGGGTTGCAGGCCTGAGCCACGGCACCTGGCCTGCCTCCTACTTTCACCTTCACTTTTCTTTGATCCTCAAGGACAGTTTGGTTCTAGTCGTGAGGATCTCAAATTGGGACATCTCCGATGCCTTTAATTCCCATCTCCAACAAGTTACATCTGAAGATGCTTCTCAGTTACTCCAGGAGTTTGAAAACACTGTAATATTCTCCTTTAATTATTGGGGCCTCTGTGGGAAGCCTGACATTATAATTAGCACAGGCTCCTGTACGGGGTGACACTGTGTTCAACATATCATGTTCTTGGGTGTGCACCACAGCAGAGGCTGGGAGCACACTGCCAAATGATGCTGCTGGATTTCAGCCTGAGAACTGGGCAAAATCACAACTCTGGGATTCTGAGTGATCCTAAATAACAGTGGCAGCGAAACTGTGCAGTTCCCTGCCATCTCCCGCCCCCGGCTACAGCCCATGGATGCCTGAGCCCTGCTGTCTGGCCTTCAGATCGGGGAAGCTGCAGCCAAAGCCACAGTCTAAGGCTGTGCTAGGACTAGGGTTAAAATCAAAGCTCATTCCCTCATCTACTATATTATGCTAGCCTCCCACCTATTATGTAAATTAAAAGATTAGAGCAGGAGAATTTGAATACATTTTCATGTTAGGACTCAGAGTTTCCAGTAACTTCCAGTTGTGTTCTTAGAATGGCCACCCGGATATTGATGAGAGCGTGGTTTCAGTAAGACCTTTTAGACTCACACTGAGCCGCCTGTAGCTCTCTAAATTTAAGTTGAAATGAATCAAAATTGCTATTTAGCTCCTCAGCCTTAATTAGCTGCACGTCAGGTGCTCAAGCCAGCCAAGCTGTAGTGACTTTTGCATTGGACGGCACAGATATAATACATTTCCTGTCACAGAAAGTTCTCTTGGACAACACCGTACTAGACCCTTAGCAAAAGAAAATGTAACTTCATAAACTGTTTGCTCTCTAGCTAGGCCCTGCCTAAGCTGCCTTGGGAGGAGTTCTATTTTGGGAAGACAGCCTAAGACAACTGTTCTCAGTCCTACAGTGTGTCACAAATATATAATGAATAAAATAATTTAAATATCAAAATTTGCAAATAAATTAAGGATGGTACAGACTCATCCCTGTGTTGACAGCCTCTTTCTCCTGCTGGCTCTGGCTTGTTTTTCTTATTTCTTGAGTGGGAGACAGAACAGGGTGGGGATTGAGTTGCGTGGCAGGCCCCTGAGTGTCAGGGTGTCCCACAGTGGGAGGAAAATGGAAGGGGCTACGCCAGGGGCTAAAAGAACCAGCTCACCCTACTCCCCTCTGGGTGTCAGGTGTTATCTGCCAACAACACCCTCTCTCACTCCCTGCCCAAGGGGACGGCATTGGTCTGTGTCAGCTCAGCCCCTCTCCCAGAAGAGCCTCCCTGACTCAATGATTCAGGATATCAACTGTCATATGAAAATCACTGGAGCATTTATTGTCCAATTTTTGCCAGAGCCATTGCCCCACTCATCACGCAGTGCCCTTGAATAAGACATTTATTTTAGAATACACTGCCCAGAGAAGCTTCGCCTCCCTGTAGAATCAATAGATGTCTTTTATTGTGTAGACCTTTTGTTTTATTCTTTGGCAGCCAGGGAGCACAGAACCCCATCTGTTACTTAATGATAAGAATGAAATACATTCTTACGGTCTGAATATCTGAATTCTTCCATTTTATAACCTATTGTGGGGCTGGACTTGAATCCATTTCAAAAGGGGAGGGGTTATAATTAATTGGCACGAGTGCTTTTATTCCTGTATTGCCGGTTTTCTTCCATCCCACAGATTATCTTTTCTAATCCAGATACAGTGCCTGCGAAATGTTTCCATTTGGTTATAATGGAGACTGGAGACTAGGCCAGCGGGGACAAAGCAATCTGTCCATAGAGTTCAGCCGGCCAACCGGGGACTTTTCTGGACGCTGTCTATGTGGGATGCATCCACACCACTTCATCCAGCAGAATTAGGATGCCCACTGCACATAGAATTTTAAATTCTCTGTAGCCGTGTCAAAAGTAAATGAGCAAAAGTAGATGAAATGAATTTTAGAAACTATATTTTGTCTAACCTAATATAGCCAAAATATTGTCATTTCAACAATATTTAAAACTTGAGATGGTTTGCATTCTTTGAGACCCTGTGTGTTATTTCACATTTCTGCCACGTCTCAGTTTGGATGGTAAATTTTCTTTCTTTTTTTTTTTTTTGAGACGGAGCCTCAAACTATCCCCCTGGGTAGAGTGCTATGGCATCACAGCTCATAGCAACCTCTAACTCCTGGGCTCAAGCGGGTCTCCTGCCTCAGCCTCCCAAGTAGCTGGGACCACAGGCGCCCACCACAACGCCCGGCCATTTTTTGGTTGCAGCCATCATTGTTGTTTGGCGGGCCCGGGCTGGGGGTTCGAACCTGCCACCTTAGGTGTACGTGGCTGGCGCCTTAGCCAATTGATCCACAGGCGCCGAGCCTGGATGGTAAATTTTCAATGGTTAAAGTGAAATGTAGGCCAAGACAAAATTGTGTACAAGAGAAAAAACCATGTACATATCTTCAGTGTTTTGAAATTATCCTTTTTGTCAGTGGTACAAGCCACATTTCTAGTGCTCAGTAGTCATACGTGGCTAGTGGCTGCCACAGTAGGCAGCACAGACCTAGGCGCTCTGAGAGATACAAAAAAAGAGAATAAAATATAGTCCCTGCTTAGAAGAGGTTGCAGTGTAGCATAAGAGATGAAACACACACACACACACACACACACACACACACACATTATAATGCGCTGCAGAATGACTCAGGGGTTGCAGGGAGTCAGTAGGGTGAGGGCAGGCCCAGAGCATGGTGAGCACAGCAGACTTTAGAGATAGTACAATTGAAATCTCCTGCTCTGAGAGTTGCAGTTTAACTATGGTGACCAGATTTTAACATTAATAAAGCGGGACACCATTGATCAGGGGAGGGGTGTGTTCTTGATTAAAATTTTGGTCTAGGGTGGCACCTGTGGCTCAAAGGAGTAAGACGCCGGTCCCATATGCTGGAGGTGGCAGGTTCATACCCAGCCCCGGCCCAAAAAAAAAAAATTTTTTTTTTGGTCTATATGGAGCAACAGAAATTTTCATAGAACGCAAAAATAGTATTGTAATTTTTTAAAATTTCAACATAAGTACAATTTACAAATATAATACATTAAAAAAAATTATGTATAGGGCAGTGCCTGTGGCTCAAAGGAGTAGGGTGCCGGTCTACCTGGGCGACCTTGCCCAGAAGGGGAGTAGGGAGTTTACATTAGCCTTTTCATTTCCAAATGAAGTTACATTAACATCTTCATTCCCAAATGGAGTTACATTAACCTTTTCAGCAGCCGAAAACCGTGCATTCCCTTCCCTAGATTGTTGTGCATTCTTTCCAAAAATCGGAACTTTTTAAAAATGCCATGGGACAAATTGTTAAAAATCAGGACTGTCCCGCCAAAAGCGGGACGTCTGATCACCTTAAGTTTAACCCAAACCTTGTAGGACTGTTCCCAAAATTTTCGCCCAAAGAACAGGGTGAAAATTCCTGCTGGAAGAGGCAGCAGGAACATTTCATGGGAGGCAAGTAGGAGGGCTGAGGCCCCGGGCTGGATACCAGACTGCCTCCTGTCATCCTGCTGGTGAATGAGGGTCCTAGGAGGTGCGTGTGGCCACAGCTCTGACCTTCCTCCCTGAGCACCTGTTAGAGAGGTTATGTCCCTCCTGGGCTTTTCTGCTGGGTTTCCTCACTGCTGTTGTATTTAGCTGGATGGCTCTTCCATAGGCAAGGCAGCGGGGAGAAATACATCTGGACCCTCCCCTGCTCTTGGAGAAGCCACCCGGAGCACAGCCCCTACTGCAGACATGTTGGGTGGTGTCTGCGGTCCTCGTGGATCAGAGCGTGACCTTCTCTCTGGGAGCCCCACAGAGCCATGCTGGCTCGGACATGATCTTTGACAAGAGCTCAATTTGCTTTTGCTTCACTGTAAAGACATTTTGAACGTTTTTCCTAAAATTTTGGTTTTATGGAAATAAACTTGGCACCTTTGCCAGCAGGATGGTTCACCAAGAAATCATCTCATCTGCTAATGAATTTCTCTCTCCACTGCTGGGGTGGCCTAATTTGTTCCTAAGCCCTGGCAGATCGGTTTAATCAATTGATAACATTTGAATTGCATACCTTATAATAGAACCGGCTTATTCGTATTCATCTATGCTAATTTTAGTGCACATTAATTATGTATTTAATAAGTCCCTGTTTGTTCTATTTTGTCTCCATTCCCTTGATAGCTGTTATGGTGTCGAGTTGAAAATAATTAAAATGTTACTTGTGTTCTGCAAATAACCATTAACCCATGGGTGGGTTCTGAAATCAAAAATTCCATTTTATTTTCCTTTCTCTGATTAAATACAATGGATGAAATGACACCTAAATGTACTCACAGGCCCATCCCTCACTCTGTTGTTTGCCCCACTTTTCGGGGTGGTACTTGGCAGCCGAGTTCCCCATTTAGCATAGATGTGTCATGACTTGACTTAAACAACTTTCATTGCTTTCGGCTCTTATCTCCCTGTTGACATGGAGACAGATTCAGAGGTGATGAGCTCAGCACGAGGGTTCGGGAGAGAACAGGAAAAGATAAGTTGCCCCCACTGACTCTAGCAGGGGGTGTAAGTCTGCAAAATCAATCTGCGCCAAGCCCCCAGGGGGCTGGTGATGCATCTAAGCTCACACCAGTACACAGATTTCCAAGCCATTTCCAACCACCAGTTCTTCGGTGAGTGGGTTCAGCTAGTTAAGCCTGTGACCGGTGTGTTTTTGATATTATCTGCCCCTACGGGCAACAGCACGTCCCTCTTCAGGGCCTCATACCAGTAAGTTGTTTTGTCTGCTCATGCAGTGGTCAGTAAAAGGTCAGAGTATCCATCTGATCCAATTTCTTAGAACTTGTGCCAAAGCTTCCCAGCTTGTGCAGGTTACCAGAGCATAGTAACTCCCGGTTCCCCATTCTCCTCCTCTTGGACTTCTTATTTTTCACAGGTGTCCCCAAACAGCAGATCTCTGCAGCCCATCCATGTGGTGTAAGCTCCATCAGCCTTGCAGGCTGCTGGTTTTTCTGTTTCAGCGACACAGATGTTGTAAACGGAACTCAGATGAATTTAGACACTTCTCCCTAGTAATTCTACTCAAGAGAGAATGAACCAGGAGGGGAACCTCATGTAGATCAGGTTTGTTGGTGGGCTACTGAAAAATTTACTTGGGAACGAATTTACTTTATTTCACGAATAAAACAGTGTTTGGAAATTGCATTTGAATTATAGCAACCTAGACTATCCACATCCCCCATTACCAATCATAAGTAAGCAGTGGGAGTCAGAATCTCGCGTTTCAAACTTATTTGGAGAATAACTGTGTGATGGCATGTGCGAACAACTTCGAGCTGTGATTTCGCTGTTCCCTGGAAGGTATAATTTCTGGCCCTCCTCCCCTGCGTCACAGGTCATATGGGCAGAAAATAGAGTCATAGCCATGAGCCTGTTTGAGAACTAAAGGTAGCAGATAAATAGCAGTGATCCTGATTACTGGATGCCGCGGTTAAAAGCTCTGTTTGTCAGCTCCTTCGCTTCCAAATCCCAGTCCTTTCAGCTCCAGAGCTTTGCGCTCATCAGCTCTCTTCTCTTGCTCTGATTAAAGTTCAGAGCTGTCATTTCCAGAGAGTTTGTTCATTTATTTCTCTTCTCTATAGTCTCAAAAATACTTCCTGGCTTGAAGTTTTAGGAAAGAGTAAGAGCATGCTGGTAAGGAAAAAAAAAATCGCTAAATCCTGTTTTCAGGTGCAAACGAAGTCTTCTTAAATGGCAATACAGAAATACAGGCGTTTTCTCTCATTCTCTTTTAATCAAACACTTTTCTTCCGGCTGGATGTCTGTTTCCAAGATCTGTAAATCCTGGTGACATCCTAGCTTTCCTGTCTCCTGCTCA
The DNA here is from genome assembly GCA_963574575.1 of Galagoides demidoff. Taxonomy (NCBI): domain Eukaryota; kingdom Metazoa; phylum Chordata; class Mammalia; order Primates; family Galagidae; genus Galagoides; species Galagoides demidoff. The sequence goes on from CAUYQV010079051.1 coordinate 18,590, forward strand.
CTAGAGCCACATAGGATTTATCTATGTGGGAACGGGGGATGTGGGAGAAGTCAGTAGGAGGACTGGGTCATTGTCCCCCTGGAGAGCACGGGGTGGGGGGGGGAGTAAGTCTGAGAGGGAGAGCTTGGAGGTGGAATTTTTGGCACTGAGGAAGCTGGTGCGTGTGGGGGGGCATGTGGGGCTTGGTGAGGATAGTCAGGGCTGTGGCTCCTGTGAGGGACCAGTTTCGCTGCCCTGATTTGCTGAGTCCAGAAGGACCCAGGGTCAGTGCTGGGTTTTACCTCCTGGTAATTCTGAAGTGTGCCCTGTTGCTTAGAGACAGAGGATGGTGTCTGGAGCAAAGATAAGGTTGTCAAGGAAACCAAGCCACAAATTCCCTTGTGTTTCTCCAGGTTGCTGGACAGAAGAGTAAAGGATTTTTGCTGTGACACCCAGAAGAAAGTGTCTTCCTTTCTGTGTGTATTTTTACCCAATCGATGGGTTGCGTAAGACACAGCCGAGCTGGCACCCGCATGATAGGGGCTTTGAGTTCTGCGTTGTTCTTTTGTATCTGTGAGCACAGTCTGGCATAGACAGAATTGAGCAGCCATTTCCATCCCCATTTCCTGTTTCCTCAGCTGTGTAAACCCTGTACCCACTGTATTTCTATATGATACAACTTACTTCAACTTTATTGAGTTCTAAGTTTTTATCGTCCCAACTTTTCTCTTTTCATGCTGTTGGGATTTTTCTTTTGGAGATGAACAGCAGGTCGCCCTGGTTTTCCCTTCTCCAGCTTTGATTTTCATGTTTTAGGTGGTGGTAATCAATGGACCCAAGATACCTTCTTCTTGACTCTGCTGTTCTAGATTAAGAAAAAAATAATCCTTTACATGGTCATCCTCGGGGCATTCTTGGAGGCACAAACAGTCATGTCTGCACCAGGCTATTGTGTCAGGGGACTGAAGAATTGGAGGGGTGACATCCAGGAGTGGTCCCCAGTGGGAGTTTCAGTTCTTCATTTATTAGTGGTAGCAATTGTAGCTTCTGATGTCAGAAGCCTACTGGGAGCTTGAGGAATGGAGCATGGTTGTGTGTGTGCACGCATATGCCTCGTGTGTAGGCATTGTGTGCATATGTGTATATGCATGTATTGTGTGTGCACGTGTTGTGAGTACTTGTGCATGTGTGTGCATTTATTATGTGTGCATGTGCATGTGTGTGCATGTATGCGTTGTGTGAATATGTGTATATGCATGTATTGTGTGTGCATGTGCGTATGTGTGCAGGCATTGTGTGTGCATGTGTGTGTGCATGGGTTGTGTGCCTGCTGTGCCCTGCCCCCTCTTCTCCTTCCCTCCTGCCTGTGTGTCTCTCCTGTGCAGCATCACATGTGCTCTGAGTCTCTCTGACCTATTTCCCTCCCCCATCCCATGACCCCACACACATCCCCTGCTCCCCAGGGTAACTTTCCTGAACACACTCAGTTCTGCCCCTTTACTGAGTCCTGGGGCTTCTCCAAAGACTTGGAGGATTGCTCAGCCAAGTGAGGGGGCTTGAAACAAGCTGTGAGGGGACTGAGGCCACTGCACTAATGACATGGAGAAAACCGTTCTTGGAGCAAGGAGGAGGGAGCGCTCACAGTGCATGGGCGTGAGGCCTGTAGGGCTGGAACATGGGGATGCATGGGGGAGCTATGCAGTAAAAGATGCAAAGGCTTTTTTTTAAAAGGAGGAGAGGGAAAAGAGGGGCCCAGGTCTGTCTGTCATTCAGCCTGCTGAGCACCTCTGCCCCTACGTCCTTCAGACGCCCCACACTCAGTGTGTTTGCTTCCTTTCTATGTCCTCTGTCTCTGTGTCCCCATCCAGGTTGAAGTTCCAATCTCTGCCCAGTGCCCTTAAGCTGGAGCCGCATTGATGTCCTCGCTCCTTCCCTGTCCCTCGTTCCCCAAAGCCAATAGTCACTGTCTTGGCCCATTCGATGCTGCTATAAATGAAGATCTGAGGCTGGGTAATTTGTAAGGAGAAAAGGTTTGCTTGACTCACAGTCCTGATGTTGGAAAGGTTCAAGACGGGGCATTTGGGGAGGCCGCAGGTGCTCCCGCTCATGGAGGGAGGTGAGGGCAGCAGTTGTGCAGAGGTGACATGGCTGGAGAGGGAACTAGGAGAGGAGAAGAAGGTGCCAGGCTCTTCTGAATAACCTGCTCTTGCGGGAGCCCATCCAGTGAGCACTTGTGCACACAGTGAGAACACTGCCAGGCCATTCGTGAGGGGTACACCGTGAGTCCCAAACACCTCCAACACTGGGGATGTGGAGGGGACAAACTCCCAAACCATGGCAGTCACCAGATCCCAGTGACCACCTGCTCCCATCTCACCCTCACCCTTTTCCCTTCCCTGTTTTACTTTCATCCTTCTCTCTGTCTACCCTGCACTCTGCCACCAGACCTAACTTTTGAAAATAGAAATTCTTTTCAATGCTGCTTTCCATGTCTCTTGGGAAAGAAAAGCACAAGTTTCTTTAATCTCCCCACACATGAGCCCCCACCTCATAGCTCCTGAGCCCTTGAGTCCTATGGGTTTTATCCCATCTGTGGGTGCAGAGCTAACCAAGGTGGGAGCCTCCAGAGGAGAGAGGGGAGATGGCATCAGATACCAGCGGTGGCAGCAGCCCCTGCTCCACCTGGCTCTCAGAGGAGAGTGGGTCCTACGTTGCCCTGGACTCTGGTGCATGACCTCCTCCATATAGCCTGCCCTCCTCCCCAGGGAGGACCCGTAGCCCACTGGGGAGAGAGTCTTTAGGAAAACCCCCAGACTTGGACTGTCCAAACTGTCCTCAAACACTAGAGCAGAAACTCAGCCTCCTGGACTGGGGTGGTCTTCATGTGGAGGTTAATTAGGCACACTGGCTCTGGAATCTCCCTCTCTGGTTTCAAATCCCAGTGGCCCTGGCACTTAATAGCACTTGAGACAGTGGCCCTCTCTGCATCTCCATTTCACTTCTGCTGTGGCTGTTAATTCTACTGGGGCCAACTGGCTGCTACTCCAAGGGCAGGGGCAGGACCACAAACCAGTCCCAATCCCCGTGTTTCTTTTATGCTATAAAGTGGAAAATATTGTCTCAGACAAAGAATCAGAGAGGACAATTAAAAGCACTCTGGAGCTGAGACTTCATGAAACCCCACAAATTCCTGAAGGAGAATCCTCTAGGCTACTCTGCAGCTCCCTTCACTTAGGGCTGAATGCCAGGACAGTGAGGTAAGGATGTGTATCAGTTTCTTTTTGCTGCTATAACAAATGACAACAAACTCACTGGACACGGCCAGGTTTTTACCTGGGGATAGGTGCCTTGGATTGGTTTCGGTTTTTTCTTAAATGACAGCTTTATCAGGAAACACAGATTTATTAGAGTTTTAGAGGTCAGAAGTCCAAAGTGGGTCCTTCTGGCTGAAAGTCAAGGGATTAGTGGGGCTCTGTTTTTCCCGGAGGCTCTGGGAGCGTGTGCACCTCCAACTTCTGGTGGTCCCCTGCACCTCTGGGCTTACAGCCCCTTTTCTTCTCAAAGCCTGCAATGACTGGCTGTCTTTCTCACATCTTGTTACTCTAACAGACTCTCCTGTCTTCCTTTCCACTTCTAAGGACACATATGATTACATAGGCCCCTCCAGATGACCCAGGATAATCTCCCCATGTCAAGGTCACCTGATTAGCAGCCTTAATTCCATCTGCAACTTCACTTCCCCCTTGCCATGGAACAAAGCATATTTAGAAGTTCTAGGAGTTAGGAGACGGGCATCTTTAGGAGGACACCACTTTGCCTACCACAGCATGCGTATTTTTTTTTCCACAGCATGCATATTTTTATCTTTGCATAGTTATGGCTAAGGGGCCACTCCTAGAGACCCAGAGTCAGCGGGGCCACCTTTGCAGCCAGCAGAAATCCAGGTATCACTGCCTGGTGTATGTCCCTTGCCTATGTTAAGCTTCAAAGCAGTGTCACTTTTGGATTTTCCTTATTTGGGAACAAACCTTATCTCCCTTTAGCTTTCTTACAGTTCTGTCTTCCGTGGACTTGGGCACCTGGCCCGAGGTAACACCTGGCCATGTCCCAGCTGAGTGTCTGTACTGTGGGCCGTCGAGTTATCTTTTCATATCATGGTAGAAGATGACCTCGCACCATCTTTCCCCATCAACGTAGGAAGCCTCTCCTTAGCCCACGGAGAGACGTTTCTTTCTTTCTCTCTTGAGGGTTGACTGGCTGTGTTTCAGGGGTGAGGAGGAAGAGGCTGAAGGCCACTGTGTGTTCCTTTCGTGTCAACTTCCTGCTTTTCACACAAATGCTCTCCTGTGAGTCCTTTGCCCAGAGCTTTCCCAGGGTGGAGGAATTGGCCACTTAGATGAAGATTAGGCTCACAGCTTGGATTGGTTTTGTTTTCTTCTTAAATGACAGCTTTATCAAAATACAACTCACATACCATACAATTCACCGGTCTGAAGTATAAGTGGAATTGCTTTTAGTGCATTCACGGAGTCGTGCAATTACCGCCATGAGCAATTTTTAGAACATTTTCATGACCCCAAAAGACGCCTCCTACCCCCATTAGCAATTACCTCCCATTTTCCCCAAGTTTCCCCCCTCCTCAGACCCCAGGCAACCACTAACTACTTTCTGTTCCTGTGGTTCTGCTTGTTCTAAACATTTCATATAAATGGAACCGTACGATATATTCTGAATTTTTACTTAGCATATAACGTTTTAAAGGTTTATCCACATAGAAGCACTTCTTTCCTTTTTATTGTCAAATCGTATTCCATCTTACGGATGCCCTCATGTTGTTTATCCATTCATCAGCTAATGAGCATTTGGGTTGTACCCATTCTGGGACTGTTCTGAGTAATGCTGCCGTGAATATTCATGGGGAGTTTTTGTATGAGCAGCATATATTTTCATTTCTCTTGACTCTATACTAAGGAGTGGAACTACTGGGTCATTTGATAACACTGTGTTTAACCTTTTGGGGATCTGTCAGGCTGTTTTCCAAAGCATCCACCATTTTACATTCCCACCAGCCATGTCCGGCGGTTCTGTTCTCCACGTCCTCACCATCACTTGTTACTGTCTGTGATTTTTTTTTTTTTTGGCTGGGGCTGGGTTTGAACCCGTTTTTGATTATAGCCATCCTAATGGGTGTGAAGTAGTACTTCTTTATGGCTTTGATTTGCATTTTCTCTCATGACCTTTCTCTAAATTTCTGTGATGCACATAGCCTCCATATGTGTATATTATATACAGTATCATGGAGTTTATAACTGACTGGGTCCATGGACTCCTGACTTAATCCCTTTTCTAAAGGGTCTCTCCATTCTGGAGAAGAGTACACCTCTGGTTAGCTTAGAAAGAAGCAAGATTTTTTTGTGAGGCATGGGAGCCTCACACCTGTAATCCTAGCGCTCTGGAAGGCTGAGGCTGACGGATTGCTTGAGCTTAGGAGTTCAAGAGCAGCCTGGGCAAGAGCCAGACCTCATCTCTACTTAAAAAAAAAAAGTAGAAAAATTAGCTGGGCATTGTGGCAGGTGACTGAAGTTCCAGCTACTCAGGAGGCTGAGGCAGGAGGATTGCTTGAACTGGGAGTTTGAGGTTGCTGTGAGCGAGGCTGATGCCACTGCACTCTACCAAGGATAACACAATGAGACTTCGTCTTCAAACAAAGGAAGAAAGAAGCAGGTTTTAAACTGTTTAAACTGTCCTGATGGAAATCCAGCTTATGTATAAAAGGGAATTTTTACGCTTTTTTGTGCTTTTACTTGAAACTGAGAACAGCTTTTGCATTGGAAAATGCCTTCCAACCATGCAGGCTTGGTACTTCTGTCTCCTGTTCTTTTCCTCACCTAGAATTCCGTTCGCTCATTACCAAGTTCAAGGATCTCCACTAGGTTGCTTTTTCCAGTTTTCTTTTTGCTACAAGAAATAGAAACTGCATTTTTCCTGAGTACTGGAAGATTCACTAGCAGTGTGGCAAGACGTGAGGCGAATGGAGCATCAGAATCCTGCCCGTTTCAGGGCTGTCTGATTAGAATTTACCTGTCTGCCTCGGAACTTCAGCTCTGGGTTGTCCCCAGTTTGGGATTACTTAGCAGTGTTTAATGGAAAAGAAATCTCCTCTCCACCCAGTGACTTTGAGTCATGACCTAGGTGTTGGGGATCTCAACCCACATGAGTTATTACACCGCTCTGTGGCTCAGAGGGAAGTGGAGGATGGCCGGCCGGGATGGGATCACTGTAGGAACCTGTGCGGTGTGGGAGTGTCTCTGTCTGTGCATCTGTGTCACTTTATAGACTCAGATGTTGGTATCTGGCTGCTCTTACCATCCAGGCCTAGAGAGGTCCACTCACAGAACTAACCTCTGGGAGCACACAGGAGGAGATGATGGAGGAGACAGGCTGCTAAGACCATTTGCTTCAGAGCCTTCACCCTAAAGTTTAGTTCGTGACACTCTGAGGGAAGGGGGAAGGGAGGTGGTAGTTAGGGGACTTATGCCCCAAGGTCACAAGTGGGTGGCCCAGAAGGTCTTCACTTTAGCTCTGATTGCAGCAAAAGTAGTTTCTTCCAAAGGAAGCGTTTTTTGTGGTGTTTGTTGATTTTTCTTCCATTTGCTGGTGGGTGCCTGCCCTGAGCTGATGCTTTCGGCCTCTCCCCCTCCTGGCCCCTCCCCATTTCCATATACTTTGTGTTCTTTCAAGGCACTTACTTAAAAGCGGAAGGTTGGGAGTGTCCCTCTTTTGGCCGCAATCACTCACCTTGTCCTGCTGAGAGCGAGGGAGTGGAGAGCCTGCCCTGAGGCACGGTGTGCAATGAGCAACAGGTCCCAGGAAGAACATCTCTCTGAGAAGTGAAACCTGCTTCTCTGGGTTGTTTTGCATTGATGTGTGAAGCTGATGAGTGTTCCGGGTCCTCCAGACCCGCCCTGGTATTCTGCAGAGCCCACAGCAAAGTACAAATGGAGGTCCGCAGGTCCCAGGTCTAATGTATTTTAAGTCAGGAGTCAAACCGACAGACTGCACATTACGTGTTCCGCGTGTATATGTGCGGATATGCGATACATAGATGTTATTTTTCATATTTTCCCTTTCTACTCTGACAAATGCACCTTCATAGAGACTGCGAAGCTAGGTTCAAATTTTTGTCTTCCAGGAGTTGTGTCTTTGTCCATTGTGGCCCAGAGGGAGCCCTGCCAGTCCCATGCTCATCCTGTTTCCAGCTCCAACTTGCACCTTGGGGGAACTGTGTGCAGCTGATGGGCCGGCTTAGGACTGGGGTATATGAACACCAACATCTTGGCCTTCCCTCCATGCAATGGCCCCAGGAAAGAGGCCTGCACAGGCCCCAGCTGTGGACTGGGGACCTTTGGACAGCGAATTACAGAGTCTTGAGTACCCAAAGTGTGATCTGAAAGGGTGGTACAGGTTCTAGGGGGCACATCCTTCAGTCCTTGTCTCACGAGAAGGGACCTATTAGTGAGGCCTGGGACCATAATCCTCCTTGCCTGAGTCTGAGGGAAATACCACGTCTCTCATGGGAAACAGTCCTTCCTGACCCTCCTTGAATTGAATGTGATCCATCAAATTCATTCCTTGGAGTTGTCCTTAGCTAGAAGGCAGATGTTCCTGCATGTCCCACGCTGTGCCTCTTTGCTCCTCCAGTCTCGTGCTGTGACCGTGTCTTCTCAGGTTTGTTTCCACATCCCCCCTCCTCCCATCTAAAGCCCCTTTGTCCTGTGCAGAGGCCTGACTGCCGACAGACTGCCCGGGGCCACCCTGTGCTCTGACGGCCCAGAGGCAGCCGCACCCTCACCCGCATCTCCCGGCCCTTTCCTCCTCTGCTCCCCACTTTCTGGGAGAGAAGGGAGGTCCCTCAAGATTCTCCTGTTTCACTTTGCTTAAGATGGCTACAAACACATACTTGAGGATTGGTTTTCCCAATAACTTAAGCCAGGGTTCCCCATGACCCTTTGGACACAATGAAATTCTATTATTTAGAAGACAATTTCAGAGTCCAGAGAGGGAAACAGGTAAGGATCATTCTATGGTGGGCAATTTCTCCTGCGCCTACTTTTTCTCGTAGGAAAAGGTACGACTCTAATTACGATTGTCCATATGTCACATCACCCATGTCAGCTGTGTCTTAATGTCAAGTGAAGGGAGTCACGGAGGGTTTTACGTTCCGGCCTTGGGGTACCTGCTATCAGTGGAAAGCAAATATGTGTGTGCGCCATCGTCTCCCCTGCCCCCCGTACAGTCCTCCCACCATAAATGTATACAGTTCGGCTCCCCACAGAGGCTCAGAGAGCGCGCAGGGCCTGGGGGTTTGGGGGATTGAGTTTGGGGGCAGCATGGAGCAGAGGAGCGCAGCCTGGTGTGTCCCTCTCAGACCCGAGAGGGAGGGAGGCGTTGTCTCCGGCTTCTCATTTAGAGCTGACCACTGTCTACTTTCATTCCCTGGAGCTGCTTTTTGACTTAACTATAATTTCTCTTCTGCACAATAGAAATAATAACTTCTGTGCCATTTATTTCCCAAGGTGGCTTGGGATCCCCCAAATGGTTGCAGAAGCAGTCGGAACAGCCTCAAATACAATTTGTTCATGCCATTGTGATTTCCGTAGGTCAGCCCTGGGGGCTTCTAGACGCTCCACGTGGGGAGGACCGTGCAGGGAGCAGCCCACCTTCACTTATCCTCAGGCTTGGTTTTGCTCCTTCCTGAAATGGGGCCGGTCCCTGCATAACGGGTTCCCTGCTCAGCAGGGAGGTGGAATGGGCCACCGGGTCCCCTCTCCCTCTGTGTTAGCTTCTTAGGTCTGCCAGAGCAAGCTGCCACCACCTGGGTGGCTTGGAGAACAGAAGTTCACAGTTTTCACAGTTGCCGAGTCCAGTGTTGAGGTGAGGGTGTGGGCGGGGTTGGCTTCCGCAGAGCCCCTGAGGGAGGGTCTGCCCCAGGCTCCTCTGACTCTCTTCATGTCCTCTTCCCCGTGTGTGTGTCTGAGTCTCTGTTCAAACTCCCCCCTTTTATAAGAACATTAGTAATAACTAGATCAGGACCCAACCTATTCCAGGATGACCTCATTCCGGCATAACTGATCCCATCTGCAAACCTTACTGTTTCCAAACAGACTCACATAACGAGGTGTTGGGAGTTAAGTCTTCAACATGTGAGTCTGGGGGAGACATAATTCAATCCCATGGCCCTTCCATCCAGGGAACACCGGGCAGAACATATTTAACCTGCTTCCTTATATATGATCATAAGCCAAATTAATTAATCACTCAGATGAGTATACCGATGACATAACAGTTAATCTGTGGTTATCATGAAGCTGGCAGGGACAGGTGATTTGTGGGATGATTGAGTTGCTAAACCAAAGGCTCTGCGTCTGATTAGCTCAAACAAGGTGGAATGAACATAGACTTAAGGAGAGTCTTGAAATTAGATCCCTCAACAAAGTGATCAAAGTATATCCAGGATTGGGGAAAAGAATTTGGGTTTTAACTTTGTAACAAGCTTAATCTTTCATTCATTTATTAATTCAAGACATACTCACTGCTTTCCTCCTCCCCGTGTGACGTTAGGTAGCCTGGGAGTCCTTGTGAAGTGGGTCCTGTCCACAGCTAGATGGATATGCCCTCCATCAGGTGTCCAGGGAGCTAGGAGAGAGGAGAGCGCGCCATACCCTTGGGCTTGCACACGAGCGCCCCAGCATGCTGGGCTGGAAACGAAGCCACAACATCGGTGGCTGATAATTTTAGACTGGAGAAGAAAAGGCACAGGCGGTGTAAACTACTTGAAGTCTTCCGAGAAGAGAATCTGGCTTTGTCTGTACTCCCAGGTCGGAAGTAGAACCTAGGAGTGAAAGGCACCAGGAATAGATGCTCATATGGCATGAGGAATATCTTTTTCACAGTTAGAACTGTATAAAAATGAAATGCTCTGGTTTGTCTTGGGAGGTAGTGATGTTGTCATAGTCGACATCCATTGAGCTTGTCCCAGGTGCCGACCTGCTATGGTTTGGGGTATGGTTTGTACGGCCCCATCAGGTCTCATGTTGAAATAATTCCCACTGTTGAAGGTGGGGCCTGGTAGGAGGAGTTTGGGTCCTGGTGGTGGATCCCTTACAAATGGTGTGGTGTCGTCTTCACAGGGAGGGTCCTCTCTTTTAGTTTCCCCCCAAACTGGTTATTGAAAAGAGCCTGCCCCTCCTTTGTCTCCCTCACTCTGTGTCTGTCTCCCTTTCTCTCTCTTGCTTGCTCTCACCCTGGGACCTCTGCACCCGGCTCCCCTGCCTCCTCACCCTGGGACCTCTGCACCCGGCTCCCCTGCCTCCTCACCCTGGGACCTCTGCACCCGGGCTCCCCTGCCCCCTCACCCTGGGACCTCTGCACCCGGCTCCCCTGCCTCCTCACCCTGGGACCTCTGCACCCGGGCTCCCCTGCCCCCTCACCCTGGGACCTCTGCACCCGGGCTCCCCTGCCCCCTCACCCTGGGACCTCTGCACCGGGCTCCCCTGCCCCTTCACCATGAGTGGGAGCAGCCCCAGCTCCTCACTGGAAGCAGATGTTGGCATCACGCTTCTTACACGGCCCATAGAATCGGAAGCCAAATAAACTTTTTGTTTTATAAACTGCTCAGCCTCAGATACGGCTTTTTAGCAGCACAACGGACTAAGACACAACCTGTTTTTACTTAACACTTTCCAGGGAACGAGACCCCAGGCTTTGCCAACTGTTAGTCATCACATATGAAGAACCCCGAAGTCAGATCCAGCTAGCTACTTTCTTGCCATAGAGTTTGGAAGGAGCTATTTCCATGCTTACTAATGGATTAGGAGGTGAATTTTACTTTTGGAAAAAGAACTCTGTTCTTCATATCTCTTCCTGTAAGCTTGGTCCTGGGCCCTGGTGTATGAAATCTAATCTCCAGTACCAGAAAGTGATTATTTATTTGAATGCTTCCCTAAAACCCATCAAGCACCCTGGGGTATTAGTCTGGGATGATAGGTTTCATAGCTGTGCTGTTGACACCTGGGAGAGCTCGGGCTTGCTGGGTTTCACGTGACCCCTTCTCCGTGCTTGGTCAGCCCTGGGTGAGGGGATGAGAGGCCCCCAGCTGTGATTGACGGGCCCTCTGCAAATCTGGACGACCCACTCCATTAGCCTGGAACGTGTAGCTTGGAAGATGTTCTGTGACCCCCATTGCTTTCCTTAATATGCTGGCGTTGTGCTCACAGATAATTTGCAAATGTTCTTCGAGCAATTGTGCCACAGCTTTCCAAATGTTTTGCTTCTAATTAAGAAAGGGAATTAGATGTACTCTTGCCTGGACGATTTTTTTTTTCCTCCCTAGCAGGGAAATGAGAGTGGGAAGAGAGAGCAAAAGAAACAGCAAAAAAGATGTTTTAAAAAATAACTCTCCCATTCACCAATGATCAAACATATACTCTTACCTGAAGTTCATTCCTCTGAGAACATCCTGTATTCCCCAGGATGTAGGGATTCCCAAGTTCAAATATAATGGAGAAGAACAGTCCTAGAGGCAGAAATGCACTCTACACCTGGGCAACTATCTTTAGGAACTTTTGTCAGCCCACAGAAATGTGAAGAGATGATTTTAAATGAAGCACATGGGGCTTTGAAGACCAAAGTAAACTCTCTCTAATGGGATTTCTGACTTCTGACTCAGGGTATGGGGTTGGCTACACATTCAGAGGATGGGAAACAATGGCGTACAAAGGAGCCCAGAGACAGGAGCCCCGCACAGGTATGGCAACCACAGAACCAGGGGCATCAGCCCCTTGTAGTTTTGCCTACGGCTTTGACCTTTAATATTACCTCACAGTTCAAGAGGGCCCCCAGAGCTCCAGCCATCACATCTTCCTTCATGTACTAGTTCCAAGGAGGACAACTTCAGATGCTATTGCTTTGCCTTCTGGAAAGTTCTATATCAGAGTGTTCTCTTACCGCGGAAAGAAGCAGAATGGATGTTGGAAGGCAAGAACAGCCTCTGCCCACACAGTGTCTGTCACCTTTCCCCTGCACTCCTTTTGGAACCTTCTGCGTTTGTATGGTGAAACCCTAGAACAGCTTTATTTTCTCACCTCAGTGTCCTTCTCACCTGTTCTTTTGTTCCTGATGTCATGGGTAGATACCTGTCTTCTCCTAGAAGTTTTAGGAACAGATGGGCGGTTTCACTGCCACATGGCTCCTGTATTAGACATCCAGTGTTGCTGTAGACCAGTGTTTTTCAGCCGTTTTTGTTTCACTGCACACTTGAACCTATAGTTAAACTTCCATAGCACACTCAAATTAGGTTGGTCAAAAAAAGAACATACCCTACTATGCTTTGGACTTCTTTTGAAAATCATTTAATTAAGGATCCTTATGAATGTTCGTGGTGCACCGGGGATCCTCTGGCGGCACGTGGTTGAAAATCGCTACTCTAGAGTGTAGAGTGGCTGAGAGGGTACCATCAGCAGCTTCTATCAGCAGCAGTTCTGAGACCAGGTAAGGCCCACTGTCTGTCCTACTCTCTTCTCTCAAGAAAGCCGTCCCCACGGCCTCCCATCCTGTAGTAAACAGCCGTGTCAGTGTCCAGGTTCGAGTGTTGGTTCACAAAATCATGCGCTGTTTAGCCTTTGTTAATGGGGCCTGGGGGTGCAGCCCCTCTCTGTTCCACCCTGTCCCAGCTAGAGGCATTTTACTCCTTCCAGGGAAAGGTTCAAAGACTCAGCCCCTGGCGTATTTTTGGAACTACCTGTTGAAAAGCAGGTCATCACTTTCTCGGTGGGAGAACCCCAGGCCGAGGCGCGATGGGCTTTCCACTTAGAGGCAGAGTGATCAGCTTCTATTTTTTCCTCCAGGGAGCACTTGGTGGGTTGGGCTGCTGAGAGTTCTGCAGTGTTCTGGTGCCATCCATGACTAGAGGAGGATAGAGCCGGTTCCAGGGTCTGGCCTTTGAATGTGGCTGCGCTTAGTTCAGGTCCTGCACGAAAAAGCAGCATGCTGTTTTACCACATAACCAAGTATAGTTTATAGTAGCCAAATGTTAAGAATGTAATAAGAACTCTACTTATTCTAATTAGAGAAAAGAGATTTCTTAATTAGACAAAAAAAAAAAAAAATCAAGGTTTTTAAAGTACCTGAAAATGAATTCCATTTTACTGTTTCAAAGTACAAATTAAAGCCTACCATGTGGACAGGAAAAGAACTCTCACCAGTTAGGATTTGTTGGTTGCCAGCAACAGAGGTCGGCTCTGGCTAGCGACGTCATATGAAGCTCATCGGAAATATAAACAGTCACGGAAACAATCTAAGGGAAAGTGGGATAGCCACGCTTGGGAAGAGCAGTAGCAAGGTACCTCAAAATCCTCAATAATAGATGTCAGCTAATTGGCAGTCTCTTCAAAGGACTGACATCAGAATGACTTAAGAACAACTATTTCCTGCCCTTGTGTCATTCAGCTTAAAGGTCAGTTCTGGAAGAGAAAATCTGATTGGCCTCATCTGGGTCAGGTTGTAGAGGCTCACAGGAGGAGGTGGGGAGCAGCTTGGTCAGCAGTCCTGCACAGGACGGAGAAAGTGGGATGCTGTCACCAGAAAAGGGGGGCAGGGATGCTGAGCAGATGAAAGCTGAGCCCCCCGCTCATCGCAATACCTCTTTAATATCAAGGTATTTACACTCACAGAGGAGAGAGTTACAAAGCAAACCTGATTATTTATCACTGTAATTTTCATCCATGCATCATAGAATATTAAAGATCATTATATAAAGGGACTTTGAAGATTATTTAATATGTCCACTTTTCAAATCAAGAAGTTAGCCACCATGGCTAGGTCATGGTGGACACAGGACCAGAAACAGGTGTTCTGACTGCAGTGTGAGCTCCCTGTCACTACACACACGGCATCGCTAGTCGGCAAACTCAAGTTGCTGAAAAGCATGTGTCTTCTTGTGCGGCTAAACATTTCACTTGCAATCTTACAGGTGCCATTGAATTTCTTAGGCATCTTGGTTACAGATTATATCCACCCCTAGAGTCTAGATCAGGGGTCCTCAAACTTTTTAAACAGGGGCCAGTTCACTGTCCCTCAGACCGTTGGAGGGCCGGACTGTGGGCCTCGGGATGAGTCGGCTGCTAAGCAGGACAGGCAGCGGCAGCAAAAACACCTGGCGGGCTTGATAAATGTCCTTGGTGGGCCGTAGTTTGAGGACGCCTGCTCTAGATTCTAAACCCTTCAAATTTACATTGATTTCTGGTATTGCTGTGATTTCACATAGCAGCCAGAATGCCTAGGATATGATGGCATATCCCCCACTGACCCCACTGGAGGAGGAACCCTGCCAGCCCATCACACTGACTGCCCAGGTACCTTTCTTCTCTCAGAAATGAGCTCTTGTTCAGCGAAGATAACCTTAGGGAGTAGCTTTCTCTCTGAGCGTAATATGTGATTAGTTTTTCTTATTTTTCTGGACAAAGGAATATACCGTATGGTTAATACTAAGGCCAAGTTTAGGTGAGGAAACAAAGGCAGTTTACGCAATGGTCCGTTGAGTTGGTTGATAGAAATAATAGCTCTCTCCAAAGCCTTCTATTATTAGATAGCTTTGTTGATAGAGCTTTTATTGTGGATACAATTTCCTCACTTCATAGATACACGGCTTTGCTTTAGATTCAATATATTTTTATGGCAAAATTATACTCTTTCATCTAACAGCCTCCACTAAATTCATCCCACCGAGCTAGTGGAGTACAAAAGACTTGGGTGACGTGGTCTCTGACCCCTGAGAGCTTATCCGTGGACAGATAAGAGCAAAAAAAAGCATGGATCTGGTTGAAAAGGAGGAATGAGATAGAATATCTTTCTGTTAAGGGAAAAGGAAAAAAAAACTTTTCCCCTCTGGACAAAGAATTTTAGAATTGGAATGGACCTTAAAGATAATGTAGGTCACTCCTTTGTTTTTTTCCTTTTTTGTTTTTGTTTGTTTTTTAGAGATAGAGTCTCATTCTATCACCCTCGGTAGAGTCCATGGCGTCATAGCTCGCAGCAACCTCCAACTCCTGGGCTTAGGCGATTCTCTTGTCTTAGCTTCCTGAGTAGCGGGGACCACAGGCACCCATCACAATGCCCGACTATTTTTGTTGCACTTTGGCCAGGGCTAGGTTCAAACCCGCCACCCTCGGTATATAGGGGCTGCTGCCCTACCCACTGAGCCACAGGCGCTGTCCTAGGTCACCCCTTTGTTTTAAGGGGAAATTTAAGCTCAGAAGAAGAGTAACTGGACAAAGATCACAGCACTTTTAGGGAGAGGGAAGAGGCTAAACCGTGCGTTAGGTACAGTATCTCAGTGAGTGCACCTGATATGCAGAGATGCCCAGCCTCTTCTGAGATCCAGGTGGGTTTCTGATTCGGTAGTGCATTTTTTTCCCCTAGAAAAATATTTTCCTACAAAGCTTTAAGATTGCTGTGGTCTGAATGTTGGTGTCCCGCCCACATACGTTTGTTGAAGCCTAAATATCCAGTTGGTGGGACCATGTATTAGGAGGCGGGGACTTTGGGGGGTTATTAGGTTATGAGGGTAGAGCCCTCATGAATGGGGTTGGTGTCCTTATAAAAGAGACTCAGAGAGCTCTGTGGCCCCTTCTACTGCTTGAGGATACAGTAAGAAGTCTCCAGTCTTCAGCGCAGAAACCAGGCTCTCACCGGAACACACATCTGCCAGCTCCTTGATCTTGGACTTTATGGTTTCCAGAACTATGAGAAATTAATTATTGTTACAGCAGCCTGAAAAGTGGTATCTTAGTTTTTTCTTTAAATCAAGTTTTTACATGCATACAGTAAGACAGATTTAAATGTACAACACGAAATATCTTTATATCTGTATGTACCCAGGCAGCCACTATGCAGATCAAGATACAAAATGTTTCCGGCAACTCAGAAATCTTCTTGATCTCTCTTCCTAGGCAGTAACTTCCTCTAGGAGATAATTACTATTCCAACTCCTCACTGCAGGTGGATTTTGTTGGCCCTCGATTATCATTCAAATGGAATCATAGGCATGTTCTGTTCTGTATCTGATTTCTTTTGCCCAAAACTACATCTCTGAGATTCATCAGTGTGTGTTGTACTGGTTGATTACTTTTTTTTTTTTAACTATGTAGTATTCCATTGTATTTATATGCTACTATTAACTACTTAGCCATTCTTCTGTGAACGGACACGTGGGTATTTCCAGTTTGGGGCTATTAGGAAAAAATTCACAATGAGCGTTTATACGTGTGTTCTGATGGACACACCTGCTCATTTTTCTTGTGAATATGCAGGGTGAAATTGCAGGGTCAGAAGGTAGGCCTATGGTTAGCTCTAATAGATCAATTCAGATATTATTCAAGTATGATTATTACTTCTATTTTCTTTGTTTTATATTAAAAAGCTAAGGCTTAGAATAGTTAAGCAGACTATTTTTTACACACGGAAGATTTAGCACACCTGCATTTCAGCTTCTTCCTAAAATACCACTAAAATGACAGTGAGGAAGTGAACAGGTATCCCCAAACCAAAGGACGGAGGCCTGGGGGGTGGCGAGGTTGACAGATGTTTGGAATTTGGGCAGCAGAGGAAGGAGTATAAACGGGTGGAGAGCAGGGGGATGTTACTCTACGTGACTGCACAAGGGAAGCCACCAACCAAGCCAAAAGGTGCTGAGTAAGACCCGGGAAGTCTCAGGGACCTGAGGCCCCGGACGAGGAGTAGAGGTGGGGACGAGATGGGATTGCACACACGGGGGGTCTGCGTGAGGGGTTATCAGACCTCCATCCCGCACCATAGCAGGAGAAAAGTTTATCATCCAGATAAATGAACCAAGAGGGGCCTCTGGTTGGTGAATCCCAGGAGGCAGTGGGCCTGGGAGGATAGAAAGAAAGAAAGAAGCTGGTCCAGATTGAAACAGGGAATATGAAACCAAGTGTGTCTCCCCCAGGGAGGAGAGGAAAGGCCTCTTTGCTGGAGAACTGAAGGGTCTTAGAGGAATAAATTCCAAACACGGATATCTGGGGGTCTACCTACCACAAAGTCGACTTGAAGCCCAGTCTGCCTGGAGTGTAGCCCACCACCCGAGAAGCCCCATCTGTGCACGTAAGCCCTCAGTCCACTTAATAATGCCTTATAATTATGATTGGTACAAGGGAAAACACCCATTTCTTCCCCGCTCACACACAGGTCTCCAAATGTGTGGGTTTTCCCCTAAACCCTAATAATCAATTCTCCAATTCTCTCTCTGAGTACACCCACTGGGTGTCCTACAATTTCATTCAGTTCCGCCACGGTTTATCTGGAGATAGCTTCAGAGCCCACAAGGTAAGGGCTCAGTCTCCACCCTGGATGCCAATCACAAGTCCAGGTTATCACCTGTGCTTCTGACCAAGCAGCTGTAAATTGGGGGATGAGGAGGGAGATCTCACGGTCTTGGGTTCAGTCATTTGCCAGAGTGGCTCATAGAACTCAGGAAAGCAGCTGACTTATTAGATTACCAGTTTACTATAAGACATACCACTTACAAACAGCCAGGTGGCAGAGAAGCATGGAGCAAGGTGTGTGGGATGAGGTGTGGGCTTCCAGGGCCTCTCCAGGCTCGCACCCTAACAGCACTGTCAGGAAGTTTATCAGATCTCCTTGTTCAATAGTTACAGAAATTGATCTTCAGCCCCCCTACTGTCCCTGGAAGTCAGTGGATACGCCCGAAAGTTCCTCTCATCACTTGGTCTTTCTGGTAACCAGCCCATCTTGAGACTAGCTAGGCCCTACCCTAAGTGACCTCATTAGTGTAAAGTTCGGTGTGATTCAAAGGGGATCCTTATAAATAACCAAAGACTCCAATCACACAGGAAATCCAAGGCTTTTAGGAGCTCTGTGCTGGGGACTTGGGACAAAGAACAAATATGTTATCATAGTATATTATAACCGAGTAGCCAGAATTTTTCAGCCTTTTGAAAAATGCCTTCAGTATAAAAAAGACCAAAAACTAATTTGGAGATGACAGAAACAATGCAGAGATCACAAGAAAACATAAAACTAACAAGATCGGCAAACATGATGACTGTCGTCAGGGTGAGAAGAAGATGCTCTCAGTAATGAAAAGAAACCTTCAGATTAAGAGGGAGCTCTTGGAAATTTAAAAACAAGGTAACGAGAATAAAATAGAGAAGCGTTAAAGGATGAAGTTGAGGAAATCCCTAAGAAAATGAAATGGAACAGTGTGAGAAAACCTAAGGAAGACGAGGTGAGTCCAGCAGGGTCTACTGCCGACTGGCTGACTGGCGGTCCAGAAAGAGAAAGCGCAGCTTGAAAAGAGCAAAAGTGTTATAATAAAAACATCCCCAAACTGAAGTGCATGAATTTTTAAGGCTAGAAAAGGCCCCATGTGGCAGCCCAATAAATAATAAATAAAAGAGCGACCGTGGTCGAGACACACTCTCATTGGAGCTCCCAGAAAGGGGGGACTGGGAAGGGCATCAGACAGCTCTGCAGAAAATGGGACAAGGCTTTCAAGGTCCCCTCCGAGCTTTAAAGTGCTGACAACAAATGGTTTTAAGCCTGGAGTTTTCCCTATGCAGTTGCAGATTTACTCAGCGAATAACAGATGTTTTTAGGCTTGTGAACTTTCTGAGGAAGCTGTAGGATACCTAGGAAAAATGGGGTGCTCAGGAGGCGGCAGGGTTCAGCTAAGCAAGACCACGGGGTCTTGTAACCTGCTGCTTCCACTGGTGCGGGTGTTTCCGAAAACAGCCTAGCGTATGAGGTGGTGACGCTCCGGGATTTACGGATGTGGTCTCTGGCCACAGCGTGTCCCGTCCAGGGCCTGGGTCCTGTTTTCTTGTCTTCCGACTGTTGAAACTTGCTCCCCCCACCCGAGTTTCCCTTTCTTTCCCTTCCACTGCTGTCCACCTTTGCCTCCTGCTCTCCCAGTCACCTGCTCACCTGGCATTTCTCTGGGGGACAGGTGGAAAGTTCTGTCTGCAGAGGCCACATCTCAGGAGGCTACTGGTCATGATTGATCCCGGCAGCCCACTTGTATCTCCAAGAATCTGGAGCAGAGGTGTATGTGCTGTGACCCTGAGAAACCACGGCAGGGGAAACCTGCCACCTGGCGTCCCTGGGCACTATGGATGGGGGTGGATTTGAAGCCCGTTACGACCAGGGGGACCACGAGGGAAGCCTCATTTGATAAAGGAGATGTGACTGCCAGGCTCCTCTGTCTCATATATTGGAAAATAGGTTTTCTGTTTTACTAGTGGCCTGCTGAGTCAATCTAAAGAGTTTCCTGCTGCCTGAGGCTGGGCCCAGGGCTTTATCTGCATAACTCAGAGTGTGTGAGCTACATTCAAAAGGAGCTGAGGCTGACTGGCACGCTGCTCTGAGTGAGTGCAGGTGTCTTCCCAGATATTAGCAGATACTGCAAATTTGACCTCTTGCTCATGGTCATTTTCTATATTCTGGTTTTTTTTTTGTTTGTTTTTTTGTGGGTTTTTTTTTTTTTGGCCGGGGCCAGGCTTGAACCTGCCACCCCTGGTATTTGGGGCCTGCGCCCTACTTCTTGAGCCACAGGCGCCGCCCTATATTCCGTTCCTTTTTCCTCACTAATCTTTGCCCTTTCATTTGTTCTTTGTTCATTCCCGTCTGCATCTGACACTCTAATATCTGGCCCCATTATGTACCACATGGTGAACTATTCGCTAGGGATAAAGCGTCCTCCTACCTTCCTGAAATTTCGAATTTAGGAAAAGACAGTACCCTACCAATTACACACATAATTGGTTAATTGAAGCCAGAGCATGGGGCACTGTGACCACTTCGCCGCCCAGCAGGGAAAAGATGCATCTCTTGGACAGATGTGGTGTATAAAAAAATGTCCCCCATGCCTTTGACATCCCTCCATTCAAGAGGCAGAGCCTAATTTTCCTTCCCCTGGTGTGCTGGCCTTAGAGCTTCCCTGATGGTGTGTGAGCTCCCGGGGGAGGTCCTGAGAGGCTCTGGCGTCAGGCTCTCGCTGTACTGTGCACCTTCTCTCTGGGATCTCTCTGGCTCTGTCTCTCCCCTTCCTCGGGAACCCAGCTGCCATGTTGTCAGCAGCCCTGTGGCTCTGAGGAATGTCCAGGAGGCCGGGAACCGGAGCTTAAAGCCAACACGAGTGAGCGTGGGAGTGGATCCTCGAGCCCCAGTCAAGCCCACAGATGGCGGCACCCCCCGGCCAGCAGCATGACTGCAGCCTCGGGAGAGACCCTGAGCTAGGACCACCGGCTAAGCCCCTCCTGGATTCCTGAACCTCAGAAACTGTGAGATCACACGGGCAGGTTATAAACCACCAAGTAGAGTGTAATGTGTCACGTGGGCAGGATGGAGATAAATGCCTCTGCCTCCCTCTTATCTGAAGCTGACTTTATCATAACTTCACTGTGGGCTGATGACATGACTGTGGATAGAATTCTTTTGTGCGACTGGAGATCTCTTCCCTCAGAATCCTGAGGGTGTCCGTCCTTCATGTCCACAGTGGACACCGACATGTCCATTGCCTTCCTTTCCTCAACCCTGACCCATAGAAACTACTAGGTCATCTGTGTGCGTTTTAGGTTGCTACGTGCTGGCTGCCTTGTTACAGAGCAATAGATAATTAGTCTAGAGGGGCAGAGGGGAGAGGGGAGGGGGCATTGCTGGAGACAATGGAAGTTATGCTGGGACCTGAAGGAAGAGACCAAGTGAAGGAGTGGGGTGGGGTGGGGAGCAAGTGTGCCAGGCTGAGGGCACAGCACACACGGAGCCCTGCTCCAGGAGGGAGCAGATGAGACGCAGGAAAAGTAGGGAGGCCCCTGCAGCCGGTACAGAGAGACAGGGAGTAGGGTGCAACTCCAGCTATAGCTGGGTGTGACCAGAGGACAGGGTGCCAGGGCCTCCGGGACATGCCAAGAATTTTACCCTTCGTATTGAGAACAACAGCAAACAATGAAGGCTTCAGTCACAGGAACAACATTGTCAGATTTTCTCGCACAGCTAGGAAAACAATTACCGAGGACCCAACAAGAGAAGCAGCCGCACGGTCAGCACCCGTGCTGGCCTGCTCTCCGGAGCTGGCTTGCTTTCTCTCAGACAAGCTTCTGACCTTGTTATGAGTGGTTTGTACTTCTGGGTCATGTGGTAGTAGGAAGTTGGAGCTTCCAAATTTCCTTTTTCTAGGAGACAGGAGGTGCTGCGCCCCTTGTGAGCAGTGCACGGTGATGACTGCTCCCCAGTGTTCTCATCTGCTTCAAGGTGCCGCCTCATTTCTCCAGGATGGGTAGAGGTGCTCTCTGGAAAATGCCACAAACCCCAGGCGCAGCTGACGGTGACCTAGATTTTGAAGGCAGCTATTACCACGTAGAAGGTGGGACGGTGAGACTCTCAAGCTTCCTTCCGCCTAAGTACCATCTTTCCCAGGCTGTGAAGATAAGAAGAAAGGATACAAGAATCATGTTCTGAAACTGCCAAGCTACCCCCAAGCCTTAACCTCAGAGAAGCAGAATTTATTGATCATTGTTTGCTCATCTCCTTCCTGGGCACCTTTGTCCATTAATTCGGTTAGAACAATGTGTATATCAAGAAGCATTGCCCCTCTTAAAGGCTAGAAATTTGTTCCCCATTTAATCCTTTTCCTTCCTAATCCTATCTATTCCTTTGTTGTCACATCCTAAATGTTATGAGAAAGAAAAACATCTCCCAAATGCAAATATAAACACCTTAGAAGACCAACTAATTCACATAAATAAGGCAAATCAGCCAGTAGGGCAATAGGGAGGGGTGGAGTCTGTGGCTAACTGGAGGATGCTTGTCCAGCTACAGGACTTTTAAAGATGTGCTAGCCAAACAAAACCTGCCTCTGGCCCTTGTTTGGTTGGTACCCTGGAAGTCTATGACCATGCATCTGTTCTTTGATTACCCTACTTTCCTCTTCTCTCAGGCTGTGTGACAGCCTTTTGTCTTAGAGTCTTGCCATATATACGTCATTCAAGCTTTCACCACACTTCCCTCAGAAGTATCTTCCTAACATGGCAGATATGCTCATCACTCTCTGATTTAATAGCTTCTGTTGACTCACCAGAGCCTTCAGAGTACAATTTCTAAACACTTTGGAGGCCGGGTGCGGTGGCTCATGCCTGCAATCCCAGCATGTTGGCAGACTGAAGCAGGAGGACTGCTGAGGCTAGGGGTTCAAGGCCAGCCTTGGTAACCTAGCAAGATCCCACCTCTACAAACAAACAAATAAAGCCAGGCATGGTAGCACAGACCTGTAGTCCCAGTCATTCAGAAGGCTGAGGTGGGACTATCACTTGAGCCCAGGAGGTTGAGGTTGTAGTGAGAGCTATGATCGAGCCACTGCACTCCAGCCAGGATGAAAGAGTGAGATCACATCAGGGAAAAGGGAGAGTGAGAAGGCTCCCTGGAGATGAATTTAAGGCCTGTGCCCCAAATGCTGTGTCTGTGGCCCCCGACCCAGCTGGAGTTTCCTGAGCCTTGTGATGGCACCTTTGCCTGCCTGGCACCTGGCACCCAGCAAAGAGTCAGTGCTATTTGGTGAATGAATTAATGTGTGTGTATGCAGTATGTGCTGGACAGTGTTTACGCTCTTACTGGTTCCCAATGGGGTGTATGGAAGGGCCAGGCAAGAAGATGCTCTCCCCACATGATGGAGCATTGAACTTGGTGGAGGAAGAGCTCTGACCTTAACATCCCGCAGCCTCCCTGACCTGGCCCGTGAGGGGTCAGCGCAGTTCTAACAAAAATGCGCAGTGTGGATTGACGAAGACAGGATGGAATCATGGTTAAGACTAAATGTGGGCTGTGGACCACGTGCACTTGGGTTCAAATCCTGACTTTGTCACCTGGTATCTTGTGTATTGTTAGGCCTGAATTTCAACATGCTGCCTCAACAGCTTAGAGCTGTGTAGGACCCCAGAGGCCTCACTGCTAGGGCCCCAACTCTGGCCAGATGGTCTCCACACCCGGTGGGAAAGGCTCCTCGCCTAAGCTGTCCCCTGTCAGCTGGACCAGCTGTGCCCAGCCTGGTCCTCAACTTAGCGGGTTTCATCTACCTACCAGCAGAATTCTTCAAATGAGCCAGTCACATCCTCCTGTGGGACCCACGGGTCACCTCATCTTTTTGTGGCTATAAAGCATGCTTTGCACAGCCCTTCTTGGGTTACTCTCTTCCCATGTTAGACCCTGGAGTGGCCCTTCATGGCATCCAGTGACCCCCTCCCCAGGGCTGTGAGCATATATGTATGACTGGTAACCTCCTGCCAATCTCATGTGTCCGGTGCTGGGCAGATGTGTTCATCCATCTCATACCATTTAAGGTGGGACCCTCCCTCACCAGTGGGGTGAATAGGAGGTGCTCCTAACAGCCTGTGAAAGTGACCTGACCTCTCTGTGCCTCAGTTTTTTCTTCCAGAAAATGATAGATCGCCGTTATAGAGTTGTCATGAGACCCGCATTATAATGTTGTCACTAGCGTCGGATGAAATGACATCTCTAAGGCATTATAGGCACTTAAAACAGTGCCTAATGTACAGGAAACACTCTGTACGCAGTTGTGATTATAATTTGTTACTACTGTGGCTTAGGGCAGTGGTTCACAAACTGAAGTACACACAGCGGAGTCTCCTGGAGGATCATGCTGACCGCCCCCTCGTGTCTCATTCAGTAGGTGTGAGATGGGACCTGAGAATTCACATTCCTCACACAGTCCTTTGGGAGGCCGCTGCTGGTCCAGGGCCCCAGCAGAGGCGTGGAAGTATCTGCCCTTGAGGGGCCGGGGCTTCTATCTTTGACACACTGAGTGAGGGACCCTATGGCCCTCTAGGGGTTTGTCCTATAGTGTCCCTCTAACTTTGTGAGTAAATGTGCCGTGCATCCGAGAAATGCACTGTGGCCTCTGAAAGCAGAATGTTCTCGTCATTCCTCGCAGAAGGCGTTTAGGTCTGACTGTGGTGTAAAGAACACCCTGGCCGGGGGAGCCACACGGCCACCTGATATCGTGTGTCCCCCTGGGCTGAGGGTGTCTCCGTGTTCTGAAATGGCTCTGCCTGTGTCCTCACCGTGCTGTGTTTATCCAGGTCACCTGGTTTGTTTCTAGTGGTTTCTTTTTTGAGAGCTTGATCATAGGCGTGGAATCAGGCTAATCGTCAGCATGCCCCTGTGTTTGGAGATTAGCAACCAGGAAGCCTAGTGGACCTCCTGCTCTCCTGGAGACAAAGGAAATATTGACGCTCCATCCTGCCCCTGACCCTGGTCTATGGGGATAGAAAAATAAACGGATTGTCTGCCTGGCTTGTCATCCCTGACTCTGTGCCTGTGGATAGGCATACCCCCTGTGAGCGAGGCTGCCACTTCTTGTCTTTGAATTCTGGGTGTGAATGGACTTGATTTTTCGTGGCATCCTGGTTGAGCTGGTCTCTCTCGGCTCAATTTTCAATACTCTGGAGGAGTCAGGAAACCAAAGTAAAGTTAAATTCTCTGCACAAACATCTCCAGGTTTGCAAGCCCAGACATGGGAGATTAGATCTGGTCGTGTTCATGAATTATCTGTTCAGCCTGATAGGAGGCCTCTATACACCAACAGCTCTTTCTCCCATCTCCAGTGAGACTGAACCCCTGGGCCTGAATGGCGATGCCTTTTGCACCTGCCACAGGCACTGAGGCTCTGTAACCCCCTTCATAATGAAGAGGCTCTTTTTTATAACTAATTCAAATGCCACAGAGAAAGCATCACCTTTCACCTCATTGCTATTTCATGTCTACTTTCCCCTGCACAGTCGGTGACCAGTGTCTACTGAAGTGCACTGAAGTGTGGAATGAGAACTCAGGTCCTCGGCTGGTTCCCAGGGTGGTTCTCACAATGGTGATAGTTGACCTGCTTTTATATCCAAGTCACCTCCCTGCCCCTTGCCCCAACCAGTTCTTCTTTGACTTGAGTTTCCAAGTGGACAGTCCTCCACTGTTCTTCCCTGCAGTCACAAGTCATGGTACATGTGCAACGTTAATAGGAAAGATGCCAGATAGTTTGGCGTGGGGTAGAGTTGATAGGGGTCTGCGTCTAAACCCTTTTTCTCCTCTGGCGATGGGGAGGAAAATGGAATGCTGACCTCCAGGAATTCAGTGCTCGGTCAAATGAGGGTCATGCTATCCCTGCAGACAAAAGAAAGGAGACTAGATTGTGAGAGCTGGCCTTGCCCTCTGTGTGTCACCTGTGGTCACAGTTCAGCCGCGTGATTTCTGGCAGTTGTCTCCGTTCACTGCAGCCACACCTCACATCCCTCACATTCTCCCATTGACCAATCCTCCTTCCCTTTTACCTCCTTTTCCCTCCTTTTCTCCTTCCCTTTCCCTCTCCCTTTCCTCTGTCACCCTGGGTAGGGTGCTGTGATGTCATAAGTCACAGCAACCTCACACTCTTGGGCTCAAGCCATCTTCTTACCTCAGCCTCCCGAGTAGCCGGGACTACAGGCACCAGAACACCCAGCTAGTTTTTAAGAGGTGGAGTTTCACTCTAGCTCATGCTGTTCTCAAGCTTGTGAGCTCGGACAGTCCACCTGCCTCAGCCTCCCAGAGTTCTGGGATTACAGGCGGAGCCACTGCGCCCAGCCCCATTGACCAGTCTTCACGTACAGCATCTGCAGCGCCCGGTTCCAGAGTTTGGGGCGGCCTTGCCCTGGGCTTGCTTAGTGCTCTTTAGTGACAGGACCGTGACTTCTTCAGTAGACACGGGAGGCTAATATCATCTCCATCCGTTTTGGCCCCACTGCCTCTCAGAGTTACATGTGTATCATCCTTATACTTCCTCTTCTGGAAACAGGTTGTAACAAAAAAGGTGGGTTTTGAGAAAGTGGTGTAGCAGAAAGACCTGAAAAGTTGAAAAATCGAAGGTTTTGCATGGGACTGCTGACTGGCTGTGTGATGTTGGTCAGCGTCCGTGATCCTCTTTCTTCCTCCCCCACGTGTATCTAAGACAATGGAGAAGCCCCGAGTGGTGTGCAGGGACCCTGCTGTGTAACATCATTCTCAGGTGAGAGAAGCCCCCGGGCACGTGGGGAAAGGAGAAGCTCAGCTGGGAAGGACGACAACAGAAAGCTGCTAGGAGAGCTGGCTCTGGGCCGGATCCTTAGCCAAGGGGCGGCCTGAAGGACCGTCTGTGCCAGGGCTCTGGGAAGTAGGGAGGAAGACCGCCTTCCAACCTGTGGGGAAAGGACTAGCCTGGGACCCAGGGGACGAAATTAGAGGCTGCTCGGCTTCCTAAATGCTGGGAAACGACAATCAGTAAGTTGACGGCCACTTGAACGAGGCTTGCTTGAAGCGTTGGAGACTCAGTGGTTCATAGCACATGTTGTCCCAGCCCTCATGGAGATTTATAGTCCAGCGGTGAGAAGGACACTAATGACAAAATTATACAGATAAATGTGAATCTCTAACCTTGGTAACGTGCCTACCACAGAGAGGGACGCAGTGCTACAAAAATGCGTAATAACTGGCCGGGAGTTGCAGGGAAGAAGGAAGAGCATCAGCGGGGTGAGCGCTGCTCCTTAGGAGGGGCCCAGAATGTGGGAATGTGGTTGTCTGAATAGTTAGGAAGAAACTGTTTAAGAGGAGGAGAAGCTACAGCAGAACCCTAACATTTCCCCTTCAAAGGAGAGAATTCCCTCGAAAACGTTGGGTTATTGCAGCAAGAGAAGTTAAGTGGCAAATGTTGGTGGCAGGCTCTTCCTGACCGTCTTAAAGTAAGTTCATTCCCAACAACTGATACCAGGGCTGGGCAGCGCCTGTGGCTCAGGGGGTAGGGCGCCGGCCCCCTATACCGAGGGTGGCAGGTTCAAACTTGGCCCCGGCCAAACTGCAACAAAAAAATAGCCAGGCATTGTGGTGGCAAGAGAATCACCTAAGCCCAGAAGCTGGAGGTTGCCGTGAGCTGTGATGCCATTGCGCTCTACTGAGGGCGACAAAGTGAGACTCTGTCTCTAAAAAACAAAACTGATACCAGGTCTGCTGTACTGTGCCTTGAGGATACAGGATGGCCTTTCCACTTAGAGGCGTCCCCGGTGGATAGCAGCACCCTTGTGTCACTGCTCCCCGGTTGCTCCCAGCACCCTTTAATCTCATTGCCTTTGAGGCAGGCCTCCCACGTCCTTCCCATACAGAAGGAAGGGGTCTGAGACGGACCTACAAGTGTGAACTCCCTGATGAAGGAGTATCCCGGGTATTGTCCACTTATAAAAAAAAAAAAATCCCAGAATTCATCCTGCGGCCTTCTGCTTTTGTAACAAGTTGGACATTTCAGGGCATGGTGAGGGGAGGCTTATTTTGGGCTCAAGGACTGCTTTCCTATCTTGACGGAAAGGCAAGATGGGATGTATAAAATAAGACATGCGTGTGGGAGGGTGCATAGCACATTTGCCTTGGAAATTGGGTTATTTACAGTAAGACAGGAAGATAAATGTAACGTTTTGTTGGCACAGGCTGTGGGTTAATTGTCTGGAAGAGCTAGGACCACAGGCCTCTGTAGTTACAATATCAACTAAGAATAGACCTTTCCATTCACTATGCTGACACACCCCTAGTCTTAACTGAAGACTGTATGTGTGGATGAGGTAGGGTGATATTTCCATCAGATTCCAGCAGGTGCCCAGGCCCTGGCTCTTGGTTTCCCATCCAGTAAATTACTAAAACCCACCATTATTCCACAAGGCCTTATCAGTGCCCACTGCCCTCAGAGGTGTTTCCAACTTGCCTGTAGGTTTCTGGTAATTTGACCCATTGCGATCCATAGATATGAGGGGTGGAAGAGGGACCAATCCAATTTAAAAGTTTTTCTTTCTGCTGTTTTTGGCCAGGGCTGGGTTTGAACCTGCCACCTCTGGCATATGGGGCCGGCACCCTACTCCTTTGAGCCACAGGCGCTGCCCCAATTTAAAAGTTTTTGATCATTAGAGATCATTGCCAGCCAAACTAACATATGTATTTTCCTAGCCCGCTTTGCATACCCTTATGTGAAATGCATTTAGCATCTCCGAATGACTAGACAGGCCAGGGTGAATCAGATGTATACTTAATTTATTCTTAAAACTCTTCGATTCCCACTGGCGGGATGAGAAAAACATATGGAATAAAGGAAAGGGTGTGCCTGGCAGGGGTCAGGGGCTCCTCCCTGCACGCTCCCAGTCACTCCGGCACCCACTGCTCTCACCAGGACCTGTCTGCCTTCCTTGCCTCCCTGTTTAGGCCGAGCGTCCTTCTGAGCAGTGCCGGGGTTTGATTCATCTTTGCATCACTAGGTACTGCCCAGGGCTCTGTAGACATCTGTAAGTCAGTTAATAAGAGAGCGTATATAAAAACACGCAGAAGTTCTCGTTAGGTCAGACACTGAAGTTTTTTCTTTTCTTTTTTTGAGACAGAGCCTCAAACTGTCCCCCTGGGCAGAGTGCTGTGGCATCACAGCTCACAGCCTCCAACTCCTGGGCTCAAGTGAGTCTCCTGTCTCAGACTCCCAAGTAGCTGGAACCACAGGTGCCCGCCACAACGCCCAGCTATTTTTTTGGTTGCAGCTGTCATTGTTGTTTGGTGGGCCTGGGCTGGATTCGAAACCGCCACCTTAGGTGTAAGTGGCTGGTGCCTTAGCCACTTAAGCCACAGGCGCCGAGCCAACACTGAAGTTTCTAAGAAGGATTCTTAGGGCAATTGTGGTTGGAAATTTGACCTCGGAGGGTACGTGAGATTCTTTTAGATGAGGGGTTGAGAGAGACTCCATGGCATGGAAAGGGGAATGGAGGTATGAGGATGGGGACCTCTAGAGAGGTCACCTTTCTAGAACAGAGGTGTCCCCCACCTTGGGGAGTAGGGAAGAATGTCAGGTCTAACAGAGCAGGGGTGGCTGGGGGAGCCCTAAACATCAGTAGATGGAGAGGTAGAGGTAGCAGGGAGCCGTGGCATGCTCTTGAGAAAGGATGTAATTAGAAAATGTTTGAGAGAGATGAACTGGAGGGCAAGAGGCTAGGAAGTTGCGAGTCATCCCAGCATGAGGTGATGAGTGTCTCAACTACCCCAGGTGGAGGAAGAAGGGAACTGGAAAGGCCCTTGGGAAGAGGCACATGTTCTTGATGGACGTGGTGTTGGGAGGCCACAAAGCCAAATACGGATCCCTCAAGTTTTCTAGTGTGGGACATGAAGAAATAACAGTTTCGTTGGTGCAAGCTGTCCATTTGGGAGAGAGGGGTGACTTTGTAGGGCAGGAAAGATCAGATGATGGGTTCACTTTGGGATCCATCTGTGAAGTCCGGACACATCCGGGAAGGCTGCAGGCAGGGCGGAGGTCGATCTGCAGTCCTGTTCTTTCACGTCAGTTCTGTTTGGCCAAGTTGATGTGCAAACACCTGCAAATGAACAAGTAGACATTTCTCCAGTCACGTCCGTGTTCCTTGGTGGAGTGGTGTGTTGGCTCTTTGCCATCTTTTTCAACCCTGTTGTCTACTTCCCCTGACGGGGTAGTAGCTTCAGACTCTTTCTCTCGCCAAAGCATGTCAAGAGACTCAGCCAGGCCTGCTTTCTGTAGCTTCTGCGGCACTGGACCACAAACTTGGTGGCTTAAAACAGCAGAAACACATGGTCTCCCTGTTACTGAGGTGAGAGGACCCACGCCAAGGTGTCCGGAGGATTGGTGCCTTCTGGAGGCTCCTGAGGATAGTTCTGTCCATGCCTGTCCCTGCCCTCGGGGCTGCCGCAGTCCTCGGCGTGCCTCACCCTGATCTCCGCCTCCATCTTCACGTGGTCCTTCCCTCTGTGGGTCTCTGTGTCTGTTTCCTCTTCTTTCTTCTTAGGACTTAACAGTGGATTTAAGGTCTATCCTAATCTAGGATAACCTCATCTCAAGATCCTTACCTTAACCGTATCTACCAAGAG
The DNA here is from genome assembly GCA_963574575.1 of Galagoides demidoff. Taxonomy (NCBI): domain Eukaryota; kingdom Metazoa; phylum Chordata; class Mammalia; order Primates; family Galagidae; genus Galagoides; species Galagoides demidoff. The sequence continues at coordinate 48,584 of CAUYQV010079051.1, forward strand.
CCCTTTTTCAAATGAGGTCACGTTCATAGTACAGGTTAGGACTTAGATACAGATACAGTAGGACCTCTGTAACTTGACCACCCAAGGGACTGTAACACACTGGTCAGCATACAGAGGTGTCAACATAAGGAAGTAGGCCTGCTGTACTGATTCATATGTGTGGTGCATGTCCAGTCTATGAAAATTGGGTCGACTTAGGAGGTAGTCAGTGTGGGAGGTATTCAGCTGCGGCTGTTCTGCCGTGTGTGTGTGTGTGTGTGTGTGTGTGTGTGTGTGTGTGTGTGTGTGTGTATTTATTTTTTGCAGGAAGTGGGGGAATACAATCCAGCCTGCTACAGTATAGGGGAATGTTTTTATAAATAGGATTTTTATTCTTTTCTTAACAATTTTTTGATGGTGATGAATTAAACGTGAAATATTTTCTCAGAAATCTGTTCTTTAAAAACAGCAGTGTGTTGTATCTGCTCTTTTTCAAGAATGTCGAGAACAGCCATTCCCCTGCCTTTCTCCACCTTCCCCATAAGCTGGGATTAAAAATGAAATAAAGCAAAATGGTGGAAACGTCAAAGCATTTCCAAAGAGATGGAAGTGAAGGGTGGGTTTTAGTAAAAAAGGAAGAAAAAAAAAATCCCTCTCCCGGAAGTTCCTGGGAGAACAGGTTCTCTGAGGCAGGATTTCTTGGCATGGAAGGAGTGGAGGAGAAGAGAGAGCAGGAGAGAGGGACAGGTGTGGGGCAGCGTGGGAGTGGGGCACGCACCTCGAGTTTCCCAGGTTTTCTTGTGGAACTTGTAAAGACAGTCCTGCCTCACGGTGTTCACTTAGTGGGGGAGCGAAGCAGAAGACCGGAGGGACAAAGAAGCCACCCGGGTTTGGGATTCAGAGATACTATGCTGAGATGGCGAGTGTGGGCTGCAAGGAAAGACATTAATCTGGGGACTATTTTAAAGAAAAAAAAAATATTTCTTTTTTTTAAAAAAAGGAACACTGACCCAATGGAAGAGATCAAAGGGAAAGAGTAGTTGCAGTCTGCGGGCGAGGACGAACTTGTGGGGTCCTGAGTCTGCTCTGACACCTGTGTGCCCCCTGGAGCCCCGGCACCGTGCAGGGTGTGTAGTAGAAGTGGAATAAAAACCCACAGCGAACACTGCCCTGCTCCTCTCAGCTGTCAGCCCTCACAGCAACATGGACTGGGAGTGCGGCGAGGCCTTTCGGGAGAGCTGTGTTATGACCAGTGCAGTGATGTTAAGACCAGCCTCCAAACCAAGGAGACAAACCGAGGGGCCTGCCAGCTCTCCCTGGGGAGGAGGTTTCAGGCAAGGTCTCCCTCACTCAAGGTAAACTATTTTGACTTGAAACAGACAAGGTAGGTTTAGCCCTTCTTTGCCTCAGCCACCTGGTGAGCCGTGGGTGCACGGACTGGGGGAACAGCCCACATAAGTAAGAGTGCCATGCAGGCCTCGTTAAGTGGCCTCTGGGCATTGGGAAGAGAATCCCTGGGAGCTAGGTACTTGGAAGAAGAAGGAGGTGTCCATTGTAGGCCCCATGGACCTTTGCCCTGTTGGATGAGAGCAAAAAAGGAGCCCTTATAAATGCAGGGGTGCTGTGGAGCCCGGTGGCCCCAGTCTGAGGAGGTTCTGAGTGTGGCTGTTCCCCACCATGAATCACAGTACAGCTGAGACGTCACCTGGGCATCAGACGGTGTAGTCAGAGTGAGCTAAGAGAGTGCAGAGACTGGAGGGTGTGAATTTGCCCTTCACCCTGAGGTGCCGCCATGAAAACGCTGCCTCAGTGAGGGAGGAGGTCCCAGCACGCCCCGTCCCCAGCAGCTGCAGCAGAGGAGCTGTGGGTCAGGAGCCAGATGGACTCTTCTGCTAACACTTGTTCTGGGGCAGCAGAAGCTGGAAACGTCTTTATTTAAATACTTTGGTGTCCCAGGATGTTTGGGAGGTCCCTTGAAGCCAGCCCCCCATGTGCATTTTAATGGCCATCCTGCTGACTAGGAAAAAAAATAAGATACTAAGGGAAAATCTGGGAGCCTGATGCATTTCATTCCCTACTCCGGAAAATGGGTGTTTTTTCAGTTCAAGATCAGGTAAGATGGCAAAAGCTCTTTGGTGGCAAATGCAGTGGCTCCCAGAAAAGTAGGGGCAAGAGGCTTCTGCATTCAAAGAGAAAAGCCAGGAAACTCCAAACCCCCAAACATGATCCGTGAAAGAACTCGTTTAGTCTAGAATGCCATTCACTCTGAGTCTCAGCCCACTTCTAAGAAATTTGGTTATCTGTTTCCCCAACCTTCATTAGATTAGGGAAGAAAAACCAGATGAAACGTGAAAGGGAAAAGGCCTCGCTCCACACAGGCCTCCTGACAATTGGGAGACAGGAGAACAGACGCCCTGATGACAGTGAAGCAGACACAAAATCGATGCCCACATGTCATCCGCAGAGACGCCACCTCCACGAAGGGACCAGCTGGTGGTGGCTCTAATGAGAGACTTGACATCCCCTCCCACCTCAAGATGTCTGAGGACATCACTGTTTTTTGTTGTCACACAGCAATTAACATTTCCAAGACGATTCTGAGTCATCAACGCAGAATTTCAATTAAGGTTGCAGGAAAATGAGCATTGCCTTGGAGAGCAGCTTCTACCAGAATAAAGGGAAATACCAGTGTTTAAGGGTGGGCCCTGCCCTGTCCAGAGAAACCACATGTGTTAGACTGGCTGGCTTCTTGGGGTTCTGGGTGACTGAGTCCTCTCTCCTTCAGGGTGTGCCGCTGGCCACGAGGAGGCAGAGGGGGACCTGCATGGCAGTGTGGCCCTGTGGCCAAGACTTGGCTGGTTGATCAGGAGCGGAGTCTCGCTGCCTCTTGCAGAGCTGAGCCTCTGGGTTGTTTCTGGGAAATGGCAGTTCTAACGCCGTCTCCCCCAGGGGATAATGAGAACATGTAAAATGCAGTCCCCATCTCAGAATCTTCCACCATGATTTGTATTTATTTCCTGGGGCTTCCATGACAAACTGAGTGGCTTTAAAAACAGCACAAATGTGTTCGTTCTCAGTTTGGCAATCTAAAAACCTGAAATCAAGGTGCGGGCAGGGCCACGCTTCCGCTAAAGGCCCCGGGGCCTCCCTTGCCTCCACTGGTTTCTGGTAGGTGACAGTAACCTTGGCTTGCAGGTACACCCCTCCAGTCTCTGCCCCATCCTTACATGGCCACCTCCTTTCTGGACCCGGGTCTCTCTGTCTGTCTTCTCTTCATGTAGAGACACTTGTCACTGGGTTTGGCACTCATCCTAATCCAGTGTGGCCTCAATTTCTCCAAAGAGCTTGTTTCCAAATATAGTCACACTCTGAGGTTCTGTGTAGACGTGATTATAGGAGGACATTCTCCAGCCCAGTATATTATTCTCTGGAGCGATTTACGATTTTCTGAGAGGGGTCACTTCCAAATGTGCGACCCCTCCCCACCTTAGTCCCCTTTTACCTGGCTGCTAAAGGAGACTAGAGCCTGTGACCAGAATGTCACCCACTCCGCTTAGAGCTTTGCTCCCTGTTAAAATGCACACAGTTCAGTGAGGTTACTGGCACTGCTGTCTTAAGTCTTACTGAACACTGAAGCCTGCCGAGTGTGAATACCTTGATACCCTTCTCACCCCAAATCCTAATAACAATATAGCTCACAGAGCAGGTCCACACTTGGCCTTGGCCTGTCTCCAGAGCTCCCTAGAAATATCCTTGGTGATGGTATCATCATTTGAGGTGAGAAAAGTGAAATGGAGAGAGGTCACATAGCCATAAAGTGCAAGGTCAACTTCAGAGGTAGGGACCTAGACAGCGGCTCATGTTAAGGCAGGTGGTGACCAGGTGAGAGGCAGAGTCCTCGCTTTACCACGGATAAAGCGTGTAGGTGACACCTTGTGCAGGTGACACTAACTTCCCACTTCACGATCTTTCCGCCCATAAAAGGGAGTGGATCAGATCTTTGGAATGCTGTTGTGAGAAGGAAATTAGACCACAGGTGTGAAATGCTGTTGGAAATTGCCCAGTAAGCGCCAGCCTCTCCCTCCCGTGTCAGTCACGTTACCAACAACCATCTTCCCGGTTTTGTTCGCCCTCCCTGCGTGATCCTGGATGACTTAGGTTTGGGAAGCGTGGAGCATGGTGGGAGTGGGGTTGCCGGGGAGGGGGAGAGAATGGAGACAGTGACCTGTGGGTCCCCTCAGAATCTAAGCATCTGTCTTGGGGAGGGGGGCACTGAGCGGACCACCTGGCGTGGCGCCTCCACTCTCCATCTGGCGCTCGCTAGCACAAGTCCTGGGCCTGCTGTTTGTAATCACATCTCCCCCGAGCAGGGGGTCTGCTTCTCTGTGTTTCCCAATTCTTCCCAGACCGGCCTGATGCAGGGACAGGGGCCATGTGGCAGCTCTGTGGGGTCTGCCTGAAAAAGAGATTTTCATAAACAACTCAGAGCCACAGGGGGACCTGAGGAAAGACCGGTGGAGGAGTTCTGCAAAAGGGTCCGCGGTGGTTCTGGCAGGCCAGGGCTGAACTCTCAGTGGCAGGAGAAGTAATGCTAAAATCTCATCCCTAATTCCCAGCCCAGCTGTACGGTGTTCTTCAATCACTGGACTGCAGAGAAGGTAGACCAGAAAATGGCCTTGAGCTTGGGGTGATGCCTGTGTGTGGAGACTTGAGAGGCACCCTTGAAATTAGCTGGTTCCTTGTAGTCTGGCTTCCTGCCAATGCCCTGGAGGAACTGATTATTCGATCTGATCGTTATGGTGCCCCGAGATTGTCTTGCAGGATATAAGGGGAAAGGTATGGCTTTTCCCACTGGGCGGGGGCCCTGTGCTAGCTCAGAGCCCCCTACTTTTCACCTTGTCCAGTTGCACCTGCACCTGACCCCCCAAGTAGGCAGCATTAGAGCCAACCTGCCGTGCTTATTACAAATAACAGCATTTCATTGAATCCAGGTGTGTATTTTGAGGTGTATCATAGATGATGCCGATGCGGTCGCCAGCCGATAGGTCTGCTCCCAGGACTGTGGCCAGCAGGAGATAGGGCTCAGCAGCCTGGACGTGGGGCAACTAGGGACTGGGGTCCTCGGTGCTCCAGTCTTGGGACCACAGTCGCTGTTAGAAGAAGGTGCTACTTAGGGTGAGCTCTGCAGGGGGAGGTCTCAGGGCTGGAGATGGGGCTCCTGAGAGCGGAACACAGGAAGGGCCATGGTGGTAGGAGAAACAGGTCAGTGCTCACGACATTAGTGCCTTCCACATCAGAGGGCCTAGTTGGTGAAGCAGGGGCCATGGGTGTTTTTTGTTTATTTTTTTGCTTATCTATATAGCCAGACACCATTACTGTCTTGACAATGAGGGCCTGAATGCTAGACATGAATCAGAAGATGGTACCGCCAGGGAGCAGAGGGTAAGGATCTAGCTTCCTCTGAACTTTCATTCACCCTGGGCTGAATGGATGTCTCCCTGGCTTGGCTTTATTGAGAAGAATAGGGCAGTGTAGCCTAAATCATTCACCTCAAGTGTGCCATTGGGTCACAGGCATGAAAAGTGTGTATGTAGCTAGAGCTGGACAGGCTGGGGATGTTCAAATCAGAGGCCACTGTTTCCTTCTCAAATAAACCTTCTAATCCAATTTCTATTTACTCACACTTTCTCATGAAAGATAGATCACAACTATAGCCTAGGAGGAAGGAGAGAAATGGAGTGGGAAGGGAGGAGGGGGAGGTTTGCTAGAGGGAGGGTAAACGGTGGGACCACACCTATGGAGCATATTGCAAGAGTACAAGTCAAATCTATCAAGGATAGAACATAACTGTCTTAACACAATAATCAAGCAAATGAGGCGAAAGCTATATTAATTAGTTTGATGTAAGCACTCCAAATCGTATAAAAAAATCAAGACATTGTACCCCACATATGCATAAATGTATTCATGATCTATGTGTAAATGACTTAACAAAAAATAAATACAGACAAGGCGCGTGAAATGGCCCATTTTGTCAGTAGTAGGTTGGGTCACTCCCTAGTTAACTGAATTCTTAAGGCTACTGACACACCCCATTAAGGTAAGATGGGGAGTCCCCTCTAAGCTTGGTTTTAGACTAATCTGTTTACCCTAATTTGTTGAAAAAGGATCTTAACAGGGCCTTACTGGGCTCCAGTCATCCCAGGGAGGTGAAGCCATGGCCAATTTAATTAGACGCTGCTCTGGAGCTACTGTTTTGTAAAATTAAGAATTATAACTGAAGATCTGTTATTTGGTTGCTTGGAAACTAGTGCTTTCATCCCCAAAGTTGTCACCAGGCCCTTCTCAGGAGGCGAGGCAAGCTGCCACCAACCCTCCCAAGTCATGAATTTTTCAGGAGCCAGGCATGAATCAGTGGAGCCAGAAGATGGAGATTTGGGTAGTAATTGTCTCATTAGAGACAAGTTGAGCGGCTGCAAAGGGCACAAGTCTGTCTGGTCCCCGCTCCTGGCTCCGGCTGTCTGTCACCGGTGCACGCTGCATTGTTCATCTGCGTGTCCAAGGACCACGTCACCGTGCAGTATAAGGATGGAGGCCGTGCAGAAAAATCCATCATGATTCAGCACCGTGATTCAGAGAGCCATGGCGGCCCAGAGTGGGGAGTCGGATACCTAAGTCGCTTTGGCTTCAGGGTTGCCCACACTGGCACTTCTGGCTTTGTTAAGCTGTCCCTAGCTCTTTGGTATAAGAGGAAGTATAGATGCTCTTACCCCGTCCTGCCCTGAGCCAGGCCCAGAGCCATGGGCAGCAGGTCTGTAGTGATGCCCCATGAACCCGCCCTCAGGAAGCCTGCCACTCCTCCTACCACCTTCCCTCTCTGTCTCTCCCCTTGGCTGAGCCCTGCCCGGTGGGGATTGGTTTCCTCTATTCACTCCCTCACTTCACTGGAATGACAGGTAGGGTCACTCATTCTACCTGTGGGTTGTGAGCACTCAGTCTTCGGCTTCCCGAGCAACAGACATATAGAAGATGCCCGAGGCAGACTATGGTCTCTAACCGCAAGCAGTTTAGAGACATGGCAGAGGAAGTGGAGTAGCACATAGGAAGGCAGAGACAAATACAGGGGGCAGATGGATGCCATTGTGCTGACCTTGTGCCAGAGGGCTGGAGAGTCCCAAAGGCCTTCAATATGCTGGATACGCTCTATGTTCTATGTAATAGAACAGCCCCAGAGAGGAAGGAACAGTGTGGCCTGGTGGGATCCCCAAAGACTGCCCTGGCTGGGGTGGAGGGCATTGCTCATCACCCCAAGATCGGCCGGCAGCAGAGCATATGGGTCCAGCCCCTCCTGTTGTCCAGGGTTGTTGGAAAGGACTCAGGGGAGAAGGAAGGGGCCCCAGGCAATAACTTTTCACCTTAAGTGTAACACAGGGTCAGTAGAACCAGAATGTTTTAAAATTATAACTGAGAAAATGACATGAAGGCTGTGTTGATCAGTTTGATGGAAGTATTTCAGATTGCATGTGAAAACCCCCCACACTGTACCCCAGAAGTGTATTAATGTACATAGTTATCATTCAATAAAAAAATTAAAAAGAAAAAAAAATTTAAAATAACTGAGGCAAGGGAATCTCCTAAGCCAGGAGTTGGAGGTTGCTGTTAGCTGTGTGATGCCATGGCACTCTACCAGAGGGCGACAAAGTGAGACTCTGTCTCTACAAAAAAAAAAAAAAAAAATTAAAACCTAAAGAAATTTCTAATTTTTTCAATGATGTCATGTGTGTTTTAAAGGGTTTTTTTTTTTTTTAAATTCTGGGCTGGGCACAGTGGCTCATGCTTGTAATCCCAGCACTTTCAGATGCTGAGACATGAGGATTGGTTCAAACCAAGAGTTCAAAACCAGCCTGGGCAACATAATGAGACCCCCATCTCTACAAATATAATAATAATAGGAAAGACTCTCCAAGATGGCAGTCCAATGGGGATGGGGGCTTCCCCTTGGAAGCCTCTCCTGACAAAAGTGGGAAGAAGCACAAGCAGTTTCTGCCATTCAGATTGCTCCACTCAGAGACAGCGCTGTGAGGGCATGGAGCAACCGTGCAGGACACCAGGGGCAGAGAGAAGAAACAGGAAGGGGAGTTAACCCAGATGGGGAGGTGAGTGGCCCAGAGGCAGAGATTGCAGAAGGCCATCACTGTGCAATCTGGGCTGCTGGGAAGCCAACCCCAGCCCCCATGGCCTCCTGCTGGGTTGGTTTGGATTGACCTGAATCCTATATAAATCAGCCCCACCAATAGCGGGTTGGAGGAGAACCAAGAATGGCAGACCTCCCACCCCCTTTCAAATACACTGCTCTAGTCTCAGGGTGGGGTGGAGACAGAGTGGACTGACTTCTGGCTTCTCTAAGCCAAAGCTGGTGATCTGCTGCCAAGTTTTTCCCTTGGAGAGTGCAGGCAAATCCAGGCACAGGAATGGGGATGGGGGCTCAGCAGGTGAATTTGAGCCTGGGAAAGTGGCAATGGACAGCCCTCCTCAGCAGGGCACAGGCAGGGCATGGCAAACACCGCAGCCCCATGATAGCTGTTGTATGAGTTGGCCCCCATTGGTGTGGCTTCCCAGGGCGTCTGAAGCCCCGTGGTGTGGTCAGCTGTGCAGGCAGCATGGACTCTGCCTTCCATGTTAGTACTGCTGCTGCCAAGCTGGTCCCATGGCTTTTTTCAAGCAGTTCGGAATGGTCCCATCTCCCCCACGGACCTCCTTTCAGATTCCAAGTCCCATTCAGTCACTAACCGGAGCTCAGACTCTGAAGCTTACTGTACACAATTGAATTCCTCAGTCCTCACCCAAACTCAGACTCTGAAGCTTCCATACACTGTCCCAGAACATCTGGTGCTCCCCCGTCAGGCCTGTAGCACACCCTCCAAGATCTTCAGTGCTGTGCCTGGTTCATGGACCGCCCCAGAGCTTCCAGATTCTGAGCAGAGCCTCAAATCCTGTCCCAAGTGTCAAGAAGACAGGAATTGAATGCTGGAAAGAACGAAGTTCATCAGATCTTCACAGCCAACAGCTGCTGTTATTTCTAATTCCAGAGCGCCATCTGCTGATTTCTTTTTCCTTTTCTTTCTATTAGTTTTCCAAGGCGACAAAGGATTTTAATAATTATAGTTATTTTTCTTCTTCTTTTTCTCTGCTATGCTTTAACTCCCTGTAGCCTAGAGTTAAGGTGAAGAAAGGTAGAGTAAGGAGGAAGGAAAAAGAGAAAAAAGAAAAAAAACACACACATGAGGAGGAACCAGCAAAAAAATCTCTGGCAACACGAAAGAGATGACAGCAGAAGTACTGCCGAAAAATTCCAACCATAAAGATATAGCTAAAATGACAAAATTAGAATTCAAAATATGGATAGAAGATAAGATTAAAAGAATTAATCTTATTAGATCCAGAAAGTAGAAAAACAAAAAAAAAAGTCCAAAAAAGTCTTAAGAAATTAATTAAATTAAAGGCAAAGTCACCAAGAAGCTAGATAAAATTAGGAAGGAAATAATGGAACTTAAAGAATGTGAAAGAAGGACATTGAGGGAGTTTCAAAACACAGCAGAGATTTTCAGAAACAGATTAAACCATGGAGAAGAAAGAATCTCAGAACTCAAAGACAAGTCTCTCAAGCTAAATCCAATCATTTAAAGAAGCAGAAAACAAGAGAGAAAAAGCAGAGCAATCTTTTAGAGAGATATGGGACTATGCAAAATGTACAAACATACAAATCATAAGTAGCCCTGAAGGAGAATAAGAGAATTCCAAAAGCATAGAAGCCCTAGTTGAAAATTACCCAAATATCAACAGAGACTGAGACATGCAGTTACTAGAGGGGTATTCAACTCCAGGACTACTCAATTCAAACAGAGTATTTCCTAGACACATTATAGTTAGCCTGGCCAAAGTCAAAATGAAAGAGAAAATTCTGGAAGCTTCCAGGCATAAGCCGCGTCTGACCTATAAGAGCACACCCAACAGGTTAACAGATAATTTCTTAGCAGAAACTTTACAAACCAGAAGAGAGTAGGTGCTTATCTTCAATCTTCTCAAACAGAACAACTGCAGGAGTCTATATCCTGTGAAACGCCCATCTTGTCATGGCTGAACACTCAGTTTTGAGGTGTTTCTGGGGTCCCTTTGGACAAGAGGGATCCATCAAATTAGCAGAGAGCTTAAGCTTATTTTTAAGTTCACAATCCCTCCTTTTGGCCAAGATATCGCAGAGGCAGTAATGATGGCCAACGTTTGTTTCGTCAGTGATGGGGTGGAGTGGCTATTTACTGCAGGTCCATCTATGCCCTCAGTGGAATCCTTATGGACTCAAAGAGGTTTAGAGCAAGAAAAGCTTGTAGCCAATTAAATGTTTTGGGCCAGATGGGAATGGCCGGTAGAAAGATACTCATTAATCCCTTAAAACCTGTTAAGTATGGCTCGGCGCCTGTGGCTCAATTGGCTAAGGCGCCAGCCATGTACACCTAAGGTGGCAGGTTCAAATCCCCAGCCCGGGCCCACCAAACAACAATGACGGCTGCAACCAAAAAATGGCCAGGCATTGTGGCGGGCGCCTGTGGTCCCAGCTACTTGGGAGGCGGAGGCAGGAGACTCGCTTGAGCCCAGGAGTTGGAGGTTGCTGTGAGCTGTGATGCCATGGCACTCT
>CAUYQV010079052.1:0-74389 GCA_963574575.1 Galagoides demidoff
ACAGGCGCCCGCCACAACGCCCGGCCATTTTTTGGTTGCAGCCATCATTGTTGTTTGGCGGGCCCGGGCTGGGGATTCGAACCCGCCACCTTTGGTGTATGTGGCTGGCGCCTTAGCCGCTTGAGCCACAGGTGCCGAGCCTAGTCTCAAATTCTTAACCTCAAGTGATGCTCCTGTCTCAGCCTCCCAAAATGCTGGGATCACAGGTGTGAGCCACCACACTTGGCTTAGCAAGCACTTTAGAAAAAAGATCAGCTCTTCAAGAAAATTAGACTAAATGGTATTTCTTTACTAAGGGACCAAAGGAGTCTAAAAGGACCAAAATTAACACCAAAAGTGTGTCACTTACAAAATCTGATTTTAAAATTTAAGCTTCTCAATTCCTGTCCCAGGATGAAGATAAAGAAACAAAGAATTTATTAGCCCCAAATCGCTAGCCTGACCGTCAGGACTGACTCTGTTGTATCTGGCTGCATGAATGCTTCGTCTCCAGCTGTTTCTAAATTCACAGTGTGTCCTCTGAGTGGAGCAAACCCTTGCCCTCCCTGCCCAACTCCACATCACTTACTACACCACACATCGTTTATTACTGTACCATGCAATGGTGACATGTTACTTTTACTTTGTGAATAGAATATTGCACTTTTCCACATGTTGCCAAGCTGCAAGCTTTTGTTAGCTCTCGTGGGAAATTTGTGATCGTGTGAAGTGAACTCCTGTCACCACTCAATGGATTGCAAAAATAGTATAGCTCTTGCTAAAGACCTGGATCATACCTTGAAAGATTGCCTGATCAAATCAATATCTTCAACAATAATAGTTGTAGCCAGGGTGTGAAATGGATACGGTATGTTTAAGGACACAGAGCTGCTACCTTCTTCCTTTGCACTCCTTCCAGCTAATCTTTTGGCATGGACTTTTAGAAGTCTGAAAAACACCATAAAATCCCAAGCACCTGTATTGGCACCCTGTGGGTACTGAACTGATAATAATTAAGTGTTGCTGAGAAAGAGGATGTTTTGATGTCCTGTGGACCTAGCTTCAAAGTCAATCTCTATTGCTAAGTAGACAAGCAACCCCGGGCAAGTTGTAAGTTTCCTTCTATGCAAAATGTAGGTAATAATGTCTGTGCCAAAAGGCTTGAGAAGAGCAGGAACTTCCTCCATATTAATTTACTTTCTTTCCTTCCCTTAGAAGTACCATTCTCTTTTCTGCCCCATAATCTACCCAATTCTCATCTCGGCATCTATCTATCTGACTTTTGAATGTATCCATCCATCCACAGATGTTTGTATAGACACAAGGCTCTATGCATACAATTGAATATCCAGCAGAGAGCCCCCAGCCAAAAAGCAGCTTAACATTGATTTTTTTTGTTGTGATTACCTTTAAGAATTTCAAAGTATGGCCAGGTGAGGTGTCTTACACCTGTAATCCTAGCACTCTGGGAGGCTAAGGCAAGTGAATGGCTGAGCTCACAAGTTTGAGACCAGCCTGAGCCAAAGCAAGACCTCATCTCTAAAAATAACCAGGAGTTGTGGAAGGTGCCTGTAGTCGCAGGTACTTGGGAGGCTGAGGCAAGAGAATTGCTTTAGCCCAAGAGTTGGAGGTTGCTGTGAGCTATAATGCCATGGCACTCTACCCAGGGTGACCAAGGGAGTCTCTATCTCAAAAAAAAAAAATTCAAAGTAACTTTTTTTTTATATTATTTAACATAGGTAATTTAGAATTTTTAATATCCGACTGGCACAACCAATAAAAAGAAAGATTCCTATTATTCGGGGGTCAAAAATCCCACTGTATTTTTTTAAAAGGGACTAGTAATTAAAAAGAAACTCTAAATGACTGAAAATACACTGAAAAATTAATTACATAAAAATAGTGTCTTTCACATTCATTCACAGGTAAGGAAAATGGAATTCTAAATGGGAAAAATTAAAACGAATAAGGTACATTAGAGAAAAGATAACAAATCTCACTGAAGATTATACTTCAACTCCCCATTTCTATATACATTTTGCCTGAGAATATGCCAAGAAGAACAAGGGCAGCAGAAAGCAAGACAGACCACGTCAGGAGGAGTCCTGGTGTGCATCCCCAACACATTAGAGTGTGGCTTAGAGAGTGTCCATGGTGCCTTGTGTATGATCTTCAGAACAAAACAATTTCAGAAAGAGGGAACCAACATCAGTGTGCTTAAAACCAGCCATCTTTGAAAAACTAACAGCAGAATGCACAGGGTTGATCCTGGTTCTTCCTCCTGACGCCCTGCTGGGCTGCCCCATCAGCAGCTGAGCGGCCGGAGCTATTATGAGAAGGATCCTCCAAGGATAGATTTTTGCTTACTAAGCTGTTTTATCCATGTGGCAGAACAATATCTTTGAAATATTAATCAATGTATATTATACTCAGTCAAGCAGCCAGGCCACTTCAGGATCATTCTTCAAGGGAAGGAGGAAGGATCTCACTGGGCAGAAAGCAAAATTGTGTTCCTGGCTTCTTTTGTCTTCCAAACGCCAGGGCTCTTGAATCTCCTTAGGAGAGAAGCGGCAAGAAGAATTGAGAGCTGGGAAGACATAGAAATGTATCCCTTTACCCTTAACTTGTCCAGTTAGACAAAATTCCCTGTGCTGGGGAGAATGAAAGCAAGATAGGGAAGAACCCATGAGACCAGAGACGTTCAGAAGAGTCTCCAGGGTAGAAGCGTCTTCAGCCTGACTTCTGGGCAGAGCTCTGTGGAAGCGGAAACCCAAATGCTTCCCCAAATCTGAGACCAGAGGGCGCCTGTGCCCTTCCCCACCAGATGACACTGTGTCTGGCTGTGTAGTGACTCTAGGTAGCAGGGAGAGACCCAGCTGGTGTTCCAGAGATCCACATGCCATGAAAGGACCCAAATGATGACTTTGTCATAAAGCACGGCACCAGGGAGGTGAGGGGGATGTTTGGACTCGGGGTCCAGGAGAGGAGGAGCAGAGGATTGAGGACAGGGGCGCTGATGGACCACTAAGCACAAAGCTGAGTGGCAGATACTCCAAGCATCCAAAGTGTGGCCTGTCACCCTCTTTCCACACTCCCAGCTGCGCCCTCTGTGCCTCTCTGCACTGAAGGTGCCGCCAGACAGAACAGCGAGGTGAAATCTCAGATCTGTAGGGCGTGTGTTTGAGCCACCTCAGCAGAGTCAGGGCTTACTATACAATCAACCAGAGTTAAGGGAAAGGAGGCTTGCTGCACCCCGGGCCTGGATGTGCCTCCTTATTGAAGCCTGTCAAACTCCATGCCCTGCTTGAAGGAGGGTGGCCCAAACAAGGGTGAGCTAGACAGCCTCCTGTGCTCAGAAGTGCAGCCTCCTCTCTCCCATCCCTCTGGCTCCCAACTGGGTTGAGTGCTGGAGCTGACAGCCCAGCAGCCAAGTCACTGGGAGAGCTGGGAACTTAATTCTGTGTGCCCAGCCAGCTCCTGGGCCAGTCACTCTGTGTGGTGCTTAAACACCAAGTGCAGCTCTCACCTTCAGCCCATTCAATTCAGGGACTTCCGTAACAAATGCCTTTCATGTCTGTTCCAAAGACTCCCCTTATACCTGAGTGTGCAGCTCTGGGCTTTTCAAGTCTAGAGACAGACAAAGTCAGTTCCAGAGTGGGGCAGTGGGAAAGGCGCTCGGGGCACACCAGGCTCTTCTTGCCAGATCCTCAACAGCATGGGGGCCGGAAGGCACCCTCAGAAGAGTTGGGGGCTCAGACTCTCCAACTCTCCAACTGGAGCCACAAGGAATCTCATTCCAAAGTGGGAGATTCTGCTCTTTAAAGCATCAAACAGCTGAGCTGGAAAGGCTCCATGGTACCAAATGACAATCAGGTGGGCTTTATCTCACAGTATGGCCTGAGGTCACTCACTCATACCAAAAGCAGCTGACAGAGGAGGCATCTATATCCCAGGAAGGAAACAGCACTGGCTGAATTTTAAGCAAAAGCCTTGTGATGACAAAAACAAATACGTTAAGGGCTGGCCAAGGGCAAGTCAATAAATAAAAAGGGAAAGACAGCCTCCCCGGTGTGGCTGCCAGAGTTTAGATTGATTACTTTGCATGTGTTATGAGAGACGTTGTGTGTAATGCACATCATATTTTTGCTTCTAATCACACCATTCTGGCTTCCACCAGGAGAACTCTGATCCCAGACATGCACTGCCAAGGCTTGGCACACAGGAGAAGGGCATTCCTTCTGGAAGGCCTCCCTTTAACTTGTGGTCATGCTGAAATCACTTGTCTTGTCTTGGGATTCCTCTCAGGACTGCAGGAAGATGACAAGAGCATCTCCCAGGCTCCGCGGGGTCCTCTAACAGCCTGAAAGGGGGGCTTAGAAGGAACAGATCAACCTGGTAATATTTCAGGGACACCTGGAAGGCTCCTTTGCCGGCCCCTCCAATTGTTCCCAGGTGCTCAAACTCTTTTAAATAAACACAACCTTTCTTTCCACTGTCAGACAGAAAGAATCTCATGTTAAGGAATAAATGACTAACATCAGATTCTTTCCCAGGGATAGGTTTTGAGAAGAGGAAAATGGGGAGCATGGAGTTATTATTGATAGTTTTAGGGAAGGGAGGATGCCGTGGTAGGGGGAATAATGAAAAATGGCAAGGGTGAGGTTGCCAGAATTGAGCACTTCATAATTTCTGCACAGGGCCAGCCTTATCCAGACGTAATGAACTGGCTGTGCTGAGCTTGTGGCTGTGTCCTTCAGAATAACCTCCTGGCTGATCATTCTTACAAGTCCCACGTTATTAACAATGACATGGATAAAAATCCCACCCAGACACCTAAAAACATGTAACTTTTCCCAGCTCTAGATTTCAGGGTCATTCAGCCTTCCAGTAAAACACTGCCCTATGTCCATCCAGCCAAGCTCACCACGGCTGAGAAAGCATTAGACGCTCCTTGAAGTTTTTGCAAGTAAAGGATCCCAAAATGGTTTCGGTTAAAAAATCTTTTCATCGTAAATATATCAATTCTCCCTAAACTAAGTTATAAATTTAACATGATCCCAATAAAAGGAGCAACCGTTCTAGCCTGGACCTAATCAAGCTGATTTTAAAGTTCATGTGGAAAAATAAGTGAAATAACCTGGAAATTTCTGAATAACAACTGGCAACGTCAGGGGTGTTGGAGACCTGCCCTAGCAGATATTAGAACATGATAAAAAGTCTCAGTATTTAAACAGGGCCATGCGGCCATATGAAGAGGCCGTTGGAACAGAAGAATCAAATACACAGGAATTTAGCATATGATAAAGATGGACTTTTCATACAGGATACTGAGACAACTCAGTATGACACGCTAAAGGATCAAACTGGATCCATAGTTACCACTAGACAACAAGATATATGTTTTAAGGTTTTTTTTTTTGTATTTTTTTTTTGCAGTTTTGGCCGGAGCCGGGCTTGAACCCCCCACCTCAAGTCATTCTCCTGTGTATGAGAGAGACACAGGAGAATTCCTTCCTAATCTACACCTTTCTAACTATAACTAAAAATTCATAATCCATAAGCAAGAGATTAATGAATTTGGCTATGTTAAGAATAAAACCTTTCTTCACGCAAAAAGAAAGAGAAAAAATAATTGTAGCTCAGATGTATATAGAGGCAAAGAATTATTTCTCTGTGAAAAAAATTCCTGGAAAGGAAAAAAAAGAACACATTAACACCCCAACATGGTATAAAAATGGACACACAACACGAACAGTTTGTAGGAAAAAAAAACACGTCAGGCAAACACACATCAAGATTATCAGCGGCGTCCAACATAAGAGAAAAGCAATTTAAAAACCATGCGGGGAGGCCGTTTCGCCCTGAGACTGACAAATTACCAAAGATGGACAACACAGTCTGTGGGTGAGGCAGGGAAAGAGGTCCTGGTAAAATGGTAAACTCTGAGACGGGATGGAGAGTAACCTCCAACAGAACAACACACCCACCAGGCTTCCACGTTCGTCGTGATGGAGGAAAAGAAAGAGAATTTACTGTCTCACCTTAAACAACAGCAACAATGAAAATGACAAGATATTTGAAACAAAGGTTTTTAGACATCAGGCAATGGGCAGCACAGGACACTTGCAATGGTCAATTTTGTGTCAACTTGACTGGGCCACAGGGTGCCAGGTGTTTGGCCAGACATTATTCCAGACATGTTTCCACGTGAGATCAACATTTGAGCTGGGAGACTGAGCAAAGCAGACTGCCCTCCCCAGTAAGAGCAGGCCTCATCCCAGTAGCTGAAGGTCTGAATAGAACTAAAAAGACTGAAAGAGAACTTGCTCGCGCCTCTGCCTGCCTGTCTTCAGTCTTGGACATTGATTTTTTTCTTGCCTTTGGACTTGAACTGAAAATTGGCTCTCCCTGGGTCCTGAACCCCATGGCTGGACCATTGGCTCTTGTGGTCTTCAGCTTGGCTGCTGCAGATCTCAGGACTTGTTGGACTCTATACCACGCGACCCAGTTGCCTAAACTAAAACTCGCTCTGTGCATGCAGCCAGTCAGCTTTCAGGAGAACCCTGACTAATACAACCGTGGTTGCCACAGCCGGCTGCCGGGCTGCATACCGCCCAGCGAGGAGGCTTCCAAGCAGCACAGGTGAGGAGTCTGGCTCTGAGATCAGAGAGGGCGCTGAGGCTGGAGCTCACGGGGCGACATACCACAGAGGCCCAGAGTGAGAGATTTGGAGACAAGTTCGCTTTTAGTCTTCATGTGAAGACCCTCCTGGTCTGTGAATTGGTCTTAAATCTGGATGTTTCTCACAGTGACTCTAATTTACAGACTGTAATATTTGAATTTAAAGATCCACTCTTCACACGACACAGCCCCTAAACTCTAGCCCACTGCTTCAATCCGTCTGCAACGTGAGAAATAATGGTCTGCCTGGATTCTGAAGGCAAACACGGCCGTGTTAGCCTCAGACACATACTCACCCCAAGCCTGGTGGCTTCCTATAGGATTTCAGAGCTACGTGGACCATCTGCTGCTTCACCTGGTGCAGGCTTTGGCTCTGTGCAAGATACAAATAAAACAAAATGGCCAGAGTGCTAGACTAGACTCCAAGTCAGGAGACCTGCTGGAGGCTTCAGCCTGTCATATAGTCTCTTTGGGTTTGTGTCATGTCTATAAAACCAGGCTGCCTGACCATGTGATCTGTGACACCCCTTAGCTCTAGAATGCTGTGGAAAGTTCTCCTGACAATGCATGACAGAAACAAAGAATTTATAGTGCTCCAAGTTAAGGCATTACCCTAGTTCTCAAATATATAATTATGGTACTTAATTTTGCAAAGAGATTTAATTAACTACCTTTCTGACCATCAGAACCCCCCTGGAGCAATTCTTTGCACGTCGTTCTGAGTACTGGTGCCTCGGTTGGGCACTCTACACCCCAACCCGCCCTCCCAGCAGCAGGAAAGAACCTTGGGAGCAGCAATGCTTTATTCATTGGAGAAAGGGACAGGCTACTTGCCACAGGACACCTACCTCCACTCTCCTCTCGGCCGTCCCAGAAGCCCTCCTAGGAGAGCCGTGGCCGCAGGTGCAGGCCACACCACGGGAAGGAATTAACCCAATGAATGAAGTCTGTTCCCTTGGCTGCCTCAGACAGGTGGATCCATCTGAAGTAAATGTCATGAATTGGGCTTTTTCATACAGCCTTGTTGAAATAACCAGTGCCCCTAGGCCCGGCAGCCAACAGGGAGCTGCCTGACTCATCTAAGGGTTTATCCGTCTTGCAGCCGTGCGGACCTTCAAACATAAACCCAAGTCTTTGGGGGCACTGTGTGGATGTGTGATCCTCCCTGGAGGCTGTTGGCTCCAAAACCTGGGAATGTGTTATATGAAAAAATAAATGCCATTTTTTTTTTTTGCCATCTGTGAATGAAAAACATTCTTCATATGTTTAACTGTTTCAAATCGCCATATGTGACACACACGTGCATGCACACACCCCCCACGTGCCTGTGTGGGGGCTGGGATCCAGCGGGTAATGCTGTCTGGGTGTCTTCAACCCTCTGGGTGAAAAGCTTCCATGTGGGCACCCACCCCCCAAACAGCACTCGTAATCTCAGTGGGAGCGCTGGGCTGACTCAGCCAGGGCCCACTGCTGGAATTCCACCCATCTGCAGTAATTCTCCTCTCCACACCCTGTTCCCCACCATTCACCTAAACACCACCCCTTCCCCATGTTGCAAATCCCAAATGTCTGATACCCAGAATGTGGCGGAAAGGGCGCTGGACTTCCCTGACTCTGGACGTGTTAGGGATGGACGTGTGGCAAGAAGACACGGAAAGAACTTTCTAGACTCAACTGCCCTCACTCACTCTGAACAAGAGAACTAATTGACTTCCCTCAAAGACTTTTTCTTTGGTGATTTGCTTGAAATAATTTTATTTTTTGGTGGGGGGGGAGCCTAACCAGAGCTTTTCTGATTGTGTGAAGCTCATCACTCATCCTCTAAAGCTGCTAAGAGATGAAGGTAAAATCCTTAATGGTGCCCACTCCAGGATCTCTTTGGACCTGAGCCTACCATGGTGACTGAGGAGCTGACAGTGAATGAGGCGCTAGCCCATACAAACCATTATTTTCTAAATCTAAATAAAATACTCTTCATGAAGAATCTTTCTAACTGACTCTGGGTATTGCTAAGTCAGTCCTGGCCCACCAGGCAGTGGAGAGTGTCGGCTGCCTACCCAGACCCACCTCACCCTCCAGGCAATGGGGACTGCCAGCCACCTACCCAGACCCACCTTACCCTCCAGGCAATGGGGACTGCCAGCCACCTACCCAGACCCACCTCACCCTCCAGGCAGTGGAGACTGCTGGCCACCCACCCAGACCCACCTCACCCTCCAGGCAGTGGAGACTGCTGGCCGCCCACCCAGACCCACCTCACCCTCCAGGCAGTGGAGACTGCTGGCCACCCACCCAGACCCACCTCACCCTTCAGGCAGTGGGGACTGCCAGCGGCCTACCCAGACCTACCTCATCCTCTAGGCAGTGGAGACTGCCGGCTGCCTACCCAGACCCACTGTGGTCCTGACTTGATGGCATGGATGCTTCTTTGACTCAGGTGGTTGATACTGATTTTGTGCCCCCTCTACATAAGTTTTCATTGAGTTGTGATCATGTGACCCAATTTGCCCAAAAAGATAAGAGAGGCTTGACTTCCAGCAAAGGCTTTTTGGGAAGACTGTGATACCTAAAGACCCAAGGAAATAGGTCCCTCAGTAACATCATTGAAATTAGACCTAGAACACTGTCACCAGACTTCGTATGTGAGATAATAAACATTTCATTATTTTGACACATTTAGTCAAAGCTTAGAAAAGGTAAGTTAGAGAACCATTATAGCACCAATGGGGTGTCTGAGCAGGGAGGGAGCTTTTGGGGCTCCCAGATCATCCTCTGTGGGTAGCTGGAGCCTCTGATTACCATCTCCTTCTTTGACCAGAATTGCTGACCTTGTCCCCTCCTGGTTACAGTTGGGCAAGGAGCAGAAGAAGGCATCCAGGTGAGCTCCTTACATGTTCCCCTCTGCCCCAGGAGTAGCACAGCCACCCTCACTGGTGATGGGGCAGCCACCTCTGCCTCTGACCTTGCCCTCTGGACCCTAGATACAAAGATCCGAAAATGCCTGTTGCACAAGCTGGGACACTCACCACAGCCACAGTGCTTTGTGCTCTGATCTTGGCTCATTCTCTGTCTACACAGTTGTACGCTGGCCAGGTACGATGGCCAGGTCTGTCCCAGACCCCTGCTGATAAGCCTGTATTGAAGCGGCTGAGCATTTTTGCCTTGCATCTACAGACCCAGCCAGCCCCTCTATAAGGCAAACTCAGGCTTTCCCTCCACTGTCAGCTGGTCACTGGCTGTGCCCAGCAACACCGGAGCTGGAAGGGGGCGTGTACAGCCCTGGTGACGGCCATGGAACTGGGCGCCTGGGGTGCAGCTTGCACGCGTACTTGGTCCCCCTTATGCTTGACCCTGAAGTGTCACTCCCCCTTATGGTGGATGTTGCTGGGCTTGTCCAGCCTTAGGACATGGTGGGTCATTTGGACCTGAACCACAATGGTCAGCTCAGGCTGAGGGGTAACAGCGTCCCATGTTCAGTGTGGCCAGCTGTCACGATTTGCACAGAACCATGGGTTTCCTCTGACCTGAGATTCCAATTCTAAACCCAGAAAAGCTGGTAAAGTCTTAGGCAAACTGCCCTGCCTTTAGGGACCAGTCAGTGTGCCAGGCGTTGTGTTCCACAAAGCGCCTGTCTTCTTTGACAGTAACGTGACTTCCTGCAGAACCTCAGGAGCCTGCCTTGTTTTTCTCTTGCTAGAGTTTGCCATAAATTCTCTCAGATGGTCCACCTGCATCTCCTTCTTCCATAAGTCAAAGTCCCAGGTTTACAGCAGTGCCCTGACCTTGGGTTAAAGCCCTGTCTGTTTCAGTGGCTTTAACCACTCTGGCTTAAACGCCTCCCCCAGCCCCCTTGGTCCTCGGCTTTCTGTGCTCTCCGCCCAGAGAAGATGAGAGCTTCATTGTGAGCAGAAGAGGCCTCAGGTTTAGTATCCCCGGCTTAGCACTTACTCATCTTCAGCTGTTCGGGATCTTTTTTGTAGAGTGTCAGTGGCACTGGGTAGCAGCCATCCACTCCCACTGTCTTCCTCGGAAGTGTCAGCTGCCTTATATTCAGAATACCTTCCCTTACCAACACCATCCCAAATCACCACCGAGGAGAGGTTGGACAAAAGGGCCTCCACCTGGGGCAGGGGCCATCTGCACTCTACCTATCACCAGAGAAACAGGCTCCAGTTGCCAGCCTGGTGGCGAGTGATTCAGCATCAAAACTTGGTCTTCTCTCCACCTGCTCTCTCAGCCCTCTCAGTCCCTGCAAGGCTGCCATTTCAGCAGCAGTCACTGACCCAGAGTTCGGAGAGTGGGATATTTGGCAGAGATTAATACCTCCAAGGGACGAGGAAAGAGATAGGATGGACCAGGGAGGGAGATGGCCTGCACTGATTGGCCAAGGCATTCTGGACTGGGTCTTCCCTGCCAGAGTCTAGAACCGGCTGCGCCGGAAGAGCAAGTGTGCAGAGGATGGAGCTGGAGACCGCTGTGAACTTCACTTGCTCCCTGCAGACGGGTTGAAATCTCTCCAGGAAGGGGGGTCTGCACCGCACACGTCCACATCAACCACATCCCCCCCTCAGGTGACAGGGAAACCCTGCAGGGCGATGCCACGGCGTTGCACTGGGCCTGAGGGGGGCAGGCAACCTAAGCCACACTGTGATTCCTGGGGCGTGAGTTCTACAAATCGAGCCTGTGTTTCCTTTGCAGGGTGAGGGAAATCATGGCAGGGAGGACCCAAAGAATAACTGCGTGTCATGGGTGGGGGGGGTGAACGAAAAAACACCACAACAATCTAGAGGAAAACTGAAAGCTCGTTCCTCTCCAGACCCTCATTTGTCAAATCTTTTCCCACTTATTCCACTCCACGTTCCAGAATAAGAACCTTTGGGTAGGAATATCAAGTTTCCTGGAAAAGAAGCAGACGCTTCTCTATGGCCTTCCTTCCAGATTTCTGCCAGAAATATCCAATCAAATAATGGTTGCTCTTCCCTGTACAGACAGTCCCGGAGTTGCAAACATCCAGCTGATATATGACTCACACTTATGAACGGAGGCTTTTACAGGTAATAGGTAAATGTACTTGTTCCAACTTACATACAAATTCAACGTAAGAACGAACCCACCATTGCAAACTGCATTTGCAACTCCAAACGAGAAAAGAAAAATCTATTTGTTCCCTAAGCACCAGTCCTGGGAATCCCATTGCAGGCCCCATTTCCCATCCTCTGCCGAGACGGACAGACCATCATGTGCCCCCCTCCCTGACCATTCTATGAGGAACTGACTGGCATCCCTCTAGTGTGACCAGCCACGCCAATATAATAAGACCATTTCTACACATCTATAACATTGCAGTTTTAAAAAGTTAAGAGCATTTAAAGTGCAAGTATTACTCTGAAAATGTTCCCTAATTAATAAATGTTCTCCATTTTTATGTGGGAATGTTTAATATTTAATTTTTCAATAATTTTATCATTTATAATTTATTAAATTTATTTTGTGGCTTGTATTTATTAAAAATTGATATACTTCCTATTTCTTTTACTCCAACATTAGATTATTTTTATGCAAAATGGAAAAAACTGGAGCCTTTAAGTCTCAGGACTTTTTTTCTTAAAGCTTCAGTCGTGGTGCGTTAAGGTTCCAGTATTCCCAGCTGCCTCGTGATCTCTCTCCCAAAGTTTTCTTGCTGCTGTTGCCTGCCTGTGGGTCAGGGGATCAGCGACCCTTCCACAGTGGAGAGAGCTATTTAGCTTTTCTTCCAGCCAGCTGGGAGTGGAGGTTATTGCAGTGCTAAATCTCATGTTATGGGGTGGCGTGGACTTAGCCATGGTCTACACGACCCTGCAAATTCAGACTCTGCCTCAAGAAGGGCTGAGTCAGGGACTGCTGGCCCTCAGGGTTGAAGGTGCAAATGTGTCTGGTTTCCAGTCAGGTAACATCAAGGAAGGAGGTGTTGGCAGAGAACACTGGAAGTGGAGGTGGTGGTAAATGTCTCCACCTTTCAAAATGAAATGTTTTCAAAGAAACAAAACATGACTGCTGTCTGTGATCTGGATTCTGCTGGTTTGTGGCCTCTGCAAGGGAACCCTTGAGACTTTGAACTGAAGTCTGAATACAGGGCAGTTTGTCCTGCCAGGTGGAGGGGATGCTATTATCAAACATCTCCTTTCCGTAATGTGGGTCAAGTTGGGACTGAGGTCAGGAGACACGTGTGTTAAGGGGAAGGGGCCGCCTGCCTAGCCTTCAGCGCACACAGCAGGCCACCTTGTTCCGAGCACAAGTGTTTGTTGAGCATTTACTATGGGAGGTGCCCATGAGGTCAGTGGAGGAGGGGGCGGAGGGACCAGGGGGCTTGTCAGTGGAGTTGGCAGCATGAACAAGAGAGGGAAGTTGAGACTGTTCCCACTCTGTAAGTCACCAAAACTGTGAATAAAAGCCCACCAGACAGGGCTGTGAGGTGCTGTGAGATGCTGCCTTAAAAATACGACATAAAATCACTGGAGTCCAACTCTGCCACTTGTCATATTTGGTATTATTTTATGACACCTAGTGATCATGCCTTCTCACCCCTGCTAGAACTAGAAGCAAAGGGCAAGGCCGGCCTCTGTTTTATCTGCATTTGCAGCTTCCTACACAGTGCCTGCCTCAGAGTAACGGGCCTGAAGACGGACCGCATACATTAATATTTATGCCCAGACCAACTCTGCCTCGTGAAACCATGGGAGGGTAGGTCAGTGGTATTTGTCATCGATGTCTCTTCCAAGAAACCTAGAACAACTGTTTGCATTGAAGGTGCTGAACAAATGCTGATTTGTTGAAAAGAACCATCAGTACCAGGCCCTTTCTGGTCCAGGCTGCCCCAGGGCCCTTCTCCCCTACCCCGCAATGCAGACCTGGGTCTCCTCCAGTGCCCCGCCGAGCTCTCCCCCACGGTCTAATTGCTGGGAGTTGGTAGCATTTTGATATCATGCATTAAAGCATTTCCTCAGCCAAGCGTTTTATACAACATAAAATATTTTTCTATGTTAATGTTTCTTCTATTGAGTTTTTTTTTTTAACAAAAAGTTATCACACATTCTACAGATATTCAGCAACACTTACTCAACTGAAAACACAAAATAAGATGAGAAAAACCCCAAATGCAGACACTTTTTCAAATTAATGAGAAAGAACTGTTTGTTGGTGCGGGATTAAACTCCAAGCCATCAGCTGCAGCTCAGCCTCCACGGGGTGTCTTCTGTCGCAGCACACCTGCGGGGTACTCTTCCCCTGTGGCCGGCCGCCCTCCCTTCACCTGCTGACCTGAGATCAGGGCAGAGAGGTGGAGTGTTCCAGGGCTCAGCTCATAGAAGATGTATGTTGTAGCTCCAGGGGTCAAAAGGAGACAGACACTGTGTACTGCGTGGCCCAAAACTGATGGGCGCCAGGAGCATGTGAATTTCTTATGCAAACTCCATGAGAGCCGCTGACTTGAGAGGGACACTCTTGGCCAGAGGATATGAAGGTGGCCTTCACCCTGGAGAAGGATCGCAGCCTAGGGAAAAGCTGACATGAAGATGGCAGAGAAGAGTGGACAGTTAATCCAAGTTATGGGGGTGAAGGGGTGACAGGGGGAGGCGTCCTCATGGCCTCATGGTGTGGAGGGGATGTCCACATGGCATATGGGAGAGGGATGGCTCATATTGGGTGCCATGGTGAGGGGGACCCATCCTGGGAAGTGAGGCCACAAGCTGTGCATGGTGCCTGGGGAAGACTCAGACTAAGTGCCCAAAGGTCAACTCCTTATACACCTGATCCTCACGAATCACCCAGGGATCGGTCACTGGGAGTGTTTCCATTCCTGATTGACAGCCGAGGAGACCAAGGATCAGGATATTTAAGAAGCTTGCAAAGCTGCCATACAGAGAGAGGGAGACCCAGGGGCTGGAATTCAGGTCTTCTGACCACTCCTGTTTCCTTTATGTGTCTGTCCAAATTTCATTCTCTTGGTGAGGGATCCCCGACCACCATTTTAAGTAGGGACTCCCACTCCACACCCACCCCCTCCTTTCCTGCCCTCCACTATCACCATCAGAAGTAGGAATGCTTACTTCTCCCTGCCCCAGTACAACACAAATGAGGGTGAGCTGTGCATGTCTGTTATATTCCCTGCTGTGCCCCCCAAACCTAACTGTGCCTGGCTGATCCTTCTCCTGAATCCCCTGGGCATCCTGGTCCGATTCTGTTTCTGATACCTGGGGTAGGAGCTGTGATGCCGACCAGACCGCTGTTCACCATGACAGTTGCCCTTCTTTTAGCTCTGGCAGTGGATGACAGTGGCCGCAGCAGAGGGGATGGCTGAATGTATCTCTGACAGGCCAGTTCTTTCCATCTCCAGTCACGTGCATCCTGTATGCATGATGTTTCTAAATTCTACTTAGAAACTAGGTATTTATGTAGCTTCTAGCCCACAGTCCTTGACAAACCACCAAGCTTGGGAGCCACCAGGCCTCCCTCACCAACACCTTCGCAGCTGCTGTTGAAAACTGGTTTAATTCCTAAGCAGACCTTAAAAACAGAAACGTCTCAAAGGTTGCAGATAAAGAAACCAACACTCTCAAACAGGGATTTTCTTTAGGGTCTGTTTGGCAAACACGTATGCTTCTTACTTTGAGGCAGGCCATGTCAGCAGTTTAATTTAAGACATCAAATGAGAAACAATCTGTCTGCTATAACCTTTTGCCGGTGAAATGAACAGCCTCTGAGCCAGCTCCCAGAGAACACTCTCATTATCCTGGTCTCCGTGACATGGGACATATTGTCTCTTTTCTTGACTTGACCTTAACACATCACTGATGCAAAACATAATTCTAGCTTGAAAAATAGTCATCTAGAAAATAAAACCATTTCATCATCTCAAACATAGTTCTGAGCCTCAGCATGGCTGAAAATGTGTTTTATTTGTACCTTTTACTGCTTCTAGCCTCTTAAAAGATTAGAGAACTATTTGTGAGCAGAGAGGTACCTTGAACAATTTTTTTCTGTCCATTCAAAACGCAAAATCAACAAAGATCGATGGGCACATGGTCCCTTCCTCCTTAGTCACAAAATGGTCCTGTAAAATGAGGGATAGAAGAGGGAAGTTTGTTTGTAAGCAAAGGCTCATGTGGTTTTCTTAAAAACTACATATATGCATAAAGCTCTGTAACTCCTTAAAATAGCAAAAATGTTATCTGTATCATGGAGAGGTTTACGGGAATGAGAGGAGAAAAATTAGAGATCATTTAATTTAATGAGACATTTTTATGAATGTGGGAACTGTGGTCCCAGAGAAGGGGACTTGCCCAGAATTATACAGCTGGAGTTGGATAATCAGGACTAGAATTCAGGTCTCCTGGTTTTCAGGCTAGCATCTCTCCCTTTCATTGGCTTTTGTCCCTGAAAAAAGTCTTAGATAATAGATATACCTGTATTTATTGGTGCATCACTTGTATGAGGGCCTTGTCACACTTCTATTAGGACAATTACTACTAATATTGGCTGGAACAAAGTAGAAATTATCTCACTTATTTACAAGAACCCTGGCGGTCAGCGTATCTGGGACAGTAGAAATTAGGACTTTTCTCTCCTTTTAAATTTTTGTTCCGTCTTTCTATGGTCAATTCTCAATCCAAGATGGACGCTGAAATTCCTGCCATGATGTCCACACTCTGTGCTGGAATGTGGAAAGGACAGAGTGCAAATGGGCTTTCTTCTGCTGTTTCTTCATAAAGATGCTTCCACAAAGTTCCTGCTAACAATTCCTGCATCTCCCTAGCCAGCTTTACGCTGTGTAAGGGGGGCTGGGACGTGTGCTCCGTGACTGTACAGCAGATTGGGGTTCTCTCACTGAGGAAGAAAGACAATAAGGGTGGTGGGCAGCAACGCGGTGTAGATAGCAGGTGTGTCATCCTGAAAACACCAGTGAGTCTAAACTGATGTCTCTAAAATCAACACCCTCCGGCTAGGGTTCTGGCAGTGGCAGAAACGACCCTCCCACAATGACAATTAAGCTCTTGGTGTGTGTGTGGGGGCGCCTCTAGAAGTCCCTGGAGAACCACAAACAGTAGGCAGCTGTTAAGAGGGGGTTCCACCGTCCTAAGGAAGGAGCCGCAGCCGCTCACGGGGTGAGATCTACTGGTCGGGGGCTCTTTCTTCCCTGGAGGCCACTCCCCGCATCTAGTCGGTACAGGGGAGGTTAGAACCCGGCAGAAAGTTGCTGTCTATACACTTGAAGGGTCAGAGAGTCGAGTTTGGGACCAGCTGTGAGACTGGAGATGGAGTGGGGGGAATCCTGTTAATGAAAGAAACCACCAGAAGGTACAGACAGGCCACGAGGACCGGGCTGAGCCCTGCGCTCTGCAGGCGGGAGGCGCCCCGCGGAGCCGAGGTCGGAAGGCTGCGGAGATGGCAAAGGTGGCTCCACTCTGCTGACTCCGGCCAGTCCAAGGCCCTCTCAGTTAAAGGGACTTGGCTCTTGGTTTTGCAAATATTCTCCCCCACCCTTTTCTTTTCTTCTTCTTGGGATCCCAGTCGCGCTGGGGTCTATTAGGTCTGTATTAGAAGCTTGAAGTGGAACCACGGGCTGCTGAGGCTTTGTTCTTTTTTCTCTCCATCCTTCGGATAGGATCGTTTCTATTGCTGTATATTCACGTCCACTGACGCTTTCTTCTGCCAACTAGCATGTGCTCTTATGCCCATATTCAATGAATTTTCTATTTCAGATATTGTACTTTTCAGTTCTAGAATTTTCTTTTTTAAAAAATATAGTTTCCATTTCTCTGCTGAGATCCCCCATCTGTTCACTCATGATCATTTTTTTTTCTTCAAAGTGCTTGGACATATTCATAATAGTTTCTTTAAAGCCCTTGTCTGTTAATTACAAAATCTAGATCATATCAGGTCTATTTCAATTGACCATTATTTCCCCGTAAGTATGGATCAGATTTTTCCTTTTCTTCACATATCCAGTAGTATTTTATTGTATACAGGGCATTGTGGTTCATATGTTGTAGTGATTCTGGTTTCTCTTATCTTCCTCTGTAGATCATTAACCTTTTTTATTAGGTAATTAGACTATTGGATGATGATATTGGACTTGTGCAGACATGGTTTCTGCTTTGTTGGAAAGAAAACACAAATCCCCACCATCAGTTTGGAAAAGGGACATCACTATAGTTCCTACCAGCATTAAAAAGATAATAAGGGACTTTGAACAAATTTATGCCAATAAATTCTACAACTTAGAAGCAATAAAAAGTGATACATGAGAAAAAAAAAGGAAAGAAAATAGAAATCCTGTCCTCAGAAACTCCATGTCCATGAGATTTCATCAGGGAATTCTTCCAAACATTTAATAAATGAATAATACCAATTTTACATAAACCTTTTCAGAAAATAGAGGCCATACTATAACAAAGAAAAATACAATCTACATCGATCTATCTTTAATAAATACTAAAAATAACTTTTTCAGGATAAAGAAAATATATTGGAGAAACTTATATAGACATGAAGTAATGAAGAATACCAGAAATAGAAAATATCAGAATAGATTTCAAAAGATTAAGAAAACATTTGACCAAATGTAACACCCATTTATAATAAAAACTATCAACAAACTGAAAACAGAAGTGAAATTTTTAGATTTTATGAAGGGCACCAATAAAATCCTATCATTAATATCATACTTGTGAAAAATTAGATGTTTTCCTCATTAGATCACAGAACAAGGAGATCAGTTCTCATCATATCTATTCGGTATCACACCGGAGATCACAGAACAAGGAGATCAGTTCTCATCATGTCTATTCAGTATCACACCAGAGATCACAGAACAAGGAGATCAGTTCTCACCGTGTCTGCTCAGTATCACACTGGAGATCACAGAACAAGGAGATTGGTTCTCACCGTGTCTGCTCAGTATCACACTGGAGATCACAGAACAAGGAGATCGGTTCTCACCGTGTCTATTCAGTATCACACTAGAGATCATAGCCAGTGCAGTAAAGCAAGTAAAAAGAAAGGCATAAGTGTTGGAAGGAAATAAGCTGTGTCTTTATTTATATATCACATGACTTTTAAGATTAAATTCAAAGAATCTGCAAAACAACCACACAGAATGAATAAGTAAAACTAGCAAGGTCCTTGGATACCAAAGACAATATACACAAATAAATTGCACTTCTGCTTATTAGTAGCAAATAACTTAAAAAATAAAAATTTCATTTACGGTATCATAAAAAACATAAAATATGCAGGAATACATTTAGTAAAAAGCAACACAAGAATTTTACTCTAAAAGCCACCTCACATCCTGGAGAGTAAATAAAGAAGATTTTAAGAAAGAAAGAAATAGATTTTGTTCCTGGAGTAGAAGACTCCATATCGTTAAGATGCTCTAAATTAATCTAGACATTGAAACACATCCCCATCAAAATTCCAGCAAGTTTAAAAAAAAATTGATAGGTTTATATGGAAATCCAAGGGAACTAGATTAGTAAAAATAATATAAAAAAGAAGACCAAAGTTGAAAGTTGCCTCTGATTTCAAGGTTTACTAGAAAGCTATAGTGATTAAAGCAATGTGGCATTGGCAAAGGACAGACAAATAAATGAATGGAACAGGATAGAAAGTCTAGAAATAAAACCATACACAGTCAATATGATTCAGTGAGGAAACACGTGGTGCTCAAACACCTACTTTACTTCCAGATGAATCAAAGACACAAACACAGGCCTCACAGAAAGAGACATAGGGATGGGTAAGGAGCACACAAAAGTGTCCCTGATGTCATTACTCAGCAAGGCCAGACAATCAGAACTACAATGAGAGAATAGCCACATACATTTAAAAACGGCTGAGTCTAAAAGACCAGTAACACAAATGCTAGAGAGGATATGGAGTAATTGGAATTCTCGCTTATTCTTACTGAGAGTAGTGGAAAATAGTACAACCACTTTAGAAAACAGTTTGGCAGGTTCTTAGAAAGATCTTTATGCATCCATATACCCTATGACTCAGGAATTCTACTCCGTAGAAAAGAAAACTTATACCCTACAAAATGATTTATGCGAAGATATTTATAGCTGCTTTCTTATAGTCAAAAATTGGTAACAATCTAAATGTCTAGTAGCAGGAAAGTGAATAAATCAATTGTAGTCTATTCACACCATGGCTTGTTACCCAGCAACACCTGCTACACACAGCAGCATGGACAAATATCAGTAACAGATTTGTGACAGAAGGTGGTTGGACATGGAGAATACAGACTTTGATTCCACTCCTAAGATGTTCAATAACAGCCAAAAAAAAAAAAAATTGACAGAAATCAGAATAGTGAATGAATTGATAGGTGAATTGATAGGTTTATGTGGAAATCTAAGGGAACTAGATTAGTAAAATAAATCTAGTGGGGGGGGTCAGGGGATTAGAGAAATTTCTCTGGTGGTGTATACACACATACACACACAAATTGTGTACTTTGTTTTGTATATATTGTAGAGCATGTTTATAGTGTCTGCCTTGCAAGTCAATATTTCAAAATGTAGAGAACTGTTTTATAACATACGTATTTTGCTAAAGGTAAATTATACCTAAATTGAAAAAAACCAGGACTTTTAAAATTTCTGTTTTGGCTTAAGTAGATAACAATAAAAAATCCTCTTCTCAGCATGGCTAATAGAACAGCTAGCTGGTTATTAATTAAAAACTGATTAAAAATAGTCAAAAAGGTATATATGTATACAACATTTTCAGTATTCTATCTTTCATATAAAAATGTGTGTATGGGTATGTGTATTCACTGCTAACCCTCGGATGCATCAAGAAGGCCTTTTTTCTTTCACATTCCAAGTTGTTATTCTTGTATAAACCATCTCCATATAATTTTATTATTTCTAGTCTCAATTTCTTTAAAAAAGAGTAAGAATTGTAAATGCATTTCCCCCCAGTTATTTATTTTGAAAAACTTCAGACACAGACATGTTGAAATAATAACAGTAAGTCCCTGTTTCGCCTCCACTTCGATCAAAAACTTTCACATATTGTCCCATCCCCCCATACACACACTCATAAGTAAAGTGAGTTTAGATTCATGACATTTTCCCCCTGAATGCTTCAGTATGCACCTCTTAAGAATAAGGAACAGCCGGGCAGGGTGGCTCAAGCCTGTAATCCTGGTACTTTGTGGGACCAAAGCAGGAGGATAGCTTGAGGCCGAGAGTTTGAGACCATCCTGAGCAAGAGCAAGACCTGGTCTGTACTAAAAATAGAAAAAATTAGTTGAGCAGGTGTGGAAGTCTGTGCCTGTAAGCCCCAGTTACTGGGGAGGCTGAGGCGGGAGGATCACTTGAGCCTAGGAGTTTTGAGGTTGCTATGAGCTATGATGTTGCCACCGTGCTATAGTGGCAACTATTTTTATAAAATAAAATAAAGAACTTTTACATAGCTCCAATGTCATTATTACATCTAAGAAAATCATCTTTAAAAAAGCTATAGAATTATTTTTGGTACAACTGGAGAAAATAGAAAATGGACTAGAATAGATATTAGGTAATATTATGGAATTACGGTTAAATGCATTTTTGAAGGGAACTAAATGCAAAATTTTTCTAGGTTTTTATGATTTTTTTTGTCCACATTCTACATCCTGTGTGCCCTACAGCTAATTTAAGAGGTTTCCTTTGTGACTTGCCTTTCATCTAGATTTCCAAAGCATTCATTCAACTTTGCTTTCAGAGCAGAGGAGTGACAACTCTCTTCATCTCATTCTTATTTCACTGGGTTCCACGATGTTTAATTAAATTATGTCATCACAATAACTACACAATCTTACGTGGAGCATTGCTCAGATCCCTGTAGCTTCTCATTTAAACCCACAGTAGTGGCCTCCTTCCCTACATCAAGACGGATGAATAAAAGCACAAGAAGGTGAAGGGGGAACAAAGCTTTGTCCTTTTCAATCTATTAATCTCTTAAGGAGCCCCTCTCCTTCCTTGCCCTCTCTGTGTGATTTTTCCCCCAACAGTTATAATCCACAGTGAAACTGCAGCAATTCCTTTAACCCTCTCCAGTCTGTTTCTGAAGGCAAATGTTGGTTTAAAGAACTTTATAAATATTATTCCCTGTGTGGCCACTACACATACACTATGGTGCCCAGTTCTTTTAATATGTGGGAGAATGCATAATACTAACATCGTGATAAGACGCCATTACGTGGTAATCAGAAGCAAATAGGCTAACAGGAGGAATTTCCATACACTGTATGTAAAAACATGAACTGGTTCAGCATCTTTAGAAAACAGTGTGGTGTCACCTAATAAAACTGAAAATACTCAAATGCTAGCAATTCCTCTTAATAGCTACATACCCGGGAGATATACGTGCTTGGGTGCACTAGGACAGGGACCAGAATGTTCTTAGAAGCAGAGTTTATACTTTTTCCACAATGTGTGTTTTTCAATACACAATGAAAAAAAATGAAATAAAACAAAACAAATGCTTTTCAATAGTACAGTGAATAAATAGTGGCATAGCCACACAGTGGAATATTATTGCTATGATCTGAATGTCGCTGTGCCCTGAAGTTTGTATGTTGAAATCCTGCCCCCAGGGTAATGGTACCAGAAGATGAAGTGTTTGGGAGATGACTAAACACTCCTGGGTGGGACTGGTGCCCTTAGGAAGCAGCCCCGGAAAGCTTCCTTGTATCTCCCACTGTGTGAGGACGCAGTGACAAGGCTCTGTCTGTGAGGAAACAGGCCCCCACTAGACGCCCAATCTGCTGACGCCTTGGTTTTGAACTTTGCAGCCTCCAGAACCATAAGATATTTCTGTTGTTGATAAGCTTCCCAGTTTCTGGTATTTTTTATCGCAGACCACATGGACTTGGACTATTAAATAGCAATGAAAGTGCATGACCGGAGCTGCACACAACAAGATAGACGAGCACGATATAGAAAGATGAGTTTCAGAGGAAGGAAGTCGCAAAACAATAGAGAAAGTTCACAACCAGGCAAACCCAAACTGCATTTTTATGTGTACGAGATTGGTACAACAAAAATGAAAACAATGAGGGCAGGAGAGTGGTTATATCTGGAGGGAGGGAGATGCCTGAGTCCAGGCGTGGGCGGGGGTGGGGGGGGAACCTTCTGGACGGCAGCGAGGTTCTGTTCCTTACCTGTGTGCTCCTACAGTGTTGGCTTCACAACCATAGACAACTGGACATATGTACGCATGTTCTACAGACTCTTCTCTGTGCTCTGCTCCACAACATAATGTTTCAAAACATAATTCATTTAATCCTTCCTGCCTCTGCCATCCTTCCTCCCCCCCAATTCTATGTTTGGGGATCATGTTCAAATGCATCACTAACTGTAGGAGGCATGAGGATTGCAATCACTAATTTAATTGGTCTCTTTGGTTAATTTTAAGAATAAGATGGGACGAGGGAGAAACTGGGGCAGTGACATCCAACAGCAGCCATAAGGGAAGAGTCGGGAGTGGACTAACCATCCATTAGTATGAGTTTATTCTAAGACATGTGCGTTTCCTATTTTATAGTTTATTTTAGAGCAAATGCAGTCATCTGAATTATCTACCAATGGGGAGCTTGTAGTTTAATTTTCACATTCAGTTCAACTCTTGTTTTTTTTTTATTAAATCATAGCTGTGTACATTAATACTGTCATGGGGTACAGCATGCTGTTTTTATATACAATTTGAAATATTTTCATCAAACTGGTTAACATAGCCTTCATGTCATTTTCTTAGTTATTGTCTTAAGACATTTATATTCTACATTTGGAAAGATTCACAGTTCAACTCTTGTTATCTACAAGTATTCTTCCCAGTATTTGCCTCTCTATATCTATGAATCCTGTATGATAATCTAATTTTTTATTTGGAATTGAAGAAATGCTTTAATAAAAGATTCATTTAAATCCAGTTGTCAATATTTCCTTTTATCCTCTACATACTAAATGACTTGATTGCAAGATGTTAGTTAAGAATACAGTAGAATAATTTTGGTCAACAAAATCAAGCTTGCTATCCTTTCTCCGTTCATTTTGACATTACTTATAAATATTACCCTTGTCAGCAGCCACCCAGGGTTATCAAGGTAGCCTCTAAGACTGTTTTTCAAAAAAAATCCCTTATTCATTGACGACTTTTCCACTTTCCATTATGTTAAGCACAGAAGGCTGAATAATCTGCCGCATGTGCCTATGTGGTCGGCATTGTTTATGGTTTGGTGGTGCACAAGTGCACACACACACACACACACATTCACAAACACACTCCCCCAAAGCCACATGGTGGGAGATTTCAGACTAGAGAAAGGAACCCAGTGAGCGCCCATCAGCCTGGCCCAGCCAAGCATCCTCAGGCCACTGGATGTTGACGCCTCTCATCTCCAGATCTTTCAAGTGATGCCAAACAGTGGAAAAAATTCAAGAAATGCATGAACATCTCTTCCATCATGTGGTGAATAAAGCCTGTCTGTTCTGATGCTTCTCTCTTCTTGAGCTGCTGGCATTGCCACATAGTTTGATTGGGCAAGGGAAATCACAGTAAAGGGATGCTTTGAAGGGTTATTTCTTTGAGATGGTTTTAGTGTTCTCAAGTTTTTTTCCTGGAGATGGTCGCATTTCAGGGACTGAGGAAGCCCCCCTAGCTGCATTTGTATCTATTATCAAGCTCAAGAAACTACGGTTGATTTTAATAAGCATAATGGCCCAACAGGAAGCAGCCTAATACCCACCCACGGCAGTAGATATGGATAAGTAAATCATGGTTTCCTCGTATAATGAAATGGATAGACTTGCTGGACCCTAACTGAATCTCCATTTCATCTATAGATTATCACATTATCAGAGGAGTCTCTGTATTACTACGAGGTTTTGATGCCAGATTTATTGGTGTGATTAAAAATGAAGGGATAATAGAAAGGCCCCCCACTGCTTTAC
This sequence comes from Galagoides demidoff, assembly GCA_963574575.1. Classification (NCBI taxonomy): domain Eukaryota; kingdom Metazoa; phylum Chordata; class Mammalia; order Primates; family Galagidae; genus Galagoides; species Galagoides demidoff. Next base: position 24,642 of record CAUYQV010079052.1, read on the forward strand.
AAAATCAGCATGGTGGGCCTTTGATTTCCATGGTAATGACACGACAGATGTGCCACGTGAAGTCTCACAGCTGTCTCAGCAGCACAAGGACAGCTGTTCTGTTGAGAATTCCAATGAGGGTCAGAGAGAAACCAGGAAGTGATGTGGTGCTGTGCTCTCAGCGCAGGAGAAGAGGGCGAGGCAACTGGTCTCCCCGCCACCTGCTTGGGGTGTGGTTCTACAAGCTCTGCTTCACACAGACAGAACCTCCACCATCAGGTTGTCGCCAAACTTGTGTCTAGGTTTAGAAATTCTTGATATCAGGTCAATTAATTTAAATGAGGTATAATACCTTTTTAATTTATATTTTTAATATCTTACACAAAATGGTTTGTTGTGTCTTTTGTAAATATGTAATATTACATATATTAACTTATACATCTTATATTAATAGAGCCAATACTGGCGCAGCTATACTTTTGCTTATGAAAATAGACCCTCCAGATTTGGTTGAAGATTTTTGTGTGATCCTATAATCCCTACAAGCCCCATCTGCCTTATCGTGGGTAACAATCAATCTGAAAGTTTGCCATTGTTTCCTTTTTATTTTCCTCTTTGTTCTAAATTCACTTGTATCTCTAAATAACCAATTGCTTAATTTTGCTTGCTTTAGAACTTCACAAAATGGTGCACACCCTTATGGATTCCTCCAGACGTTACTTTTTTTCATTCATGAGTCTCTGAGAATCACTTATATTGAGATGTGTAGCTGCAATTTATTCATTTTCATTGAATGAAATATCTTTATAATTTCTGGTTTTGCTCTTATGAACAATGCTATTATACCTATTTTGGCACATGCGTTCTGGTTTACATATGCAAAGAGCTTCTCTGGGGATTGTAACTGGGAAGGGAATTGCTCTGTGTGCCTGTTTACCATTGTAAGCTAATGCAAACTCTTTTCCAACTTCCTTTAGCAAAGTGTAAGTGTTCTCATTCTCTACACCTTTGCCAAAATTTAATCATGCAAGACTTTTACCTTTTGCTAATCTATTGGGGATCAACTTTGTATTTTTTAATTTGCATTTATCTAAACACAAATGAGTTTGAGCATTTTTCATGTGATTACTCATCATTTGTGCTTCCTCTTTGGGGAAATGTCCATTGATGCCTTTCGTCCATTTTCCTCTTGGATTTTCTTTGGAGAGGGAGTTGTTGTTTAATGGATTCACTGAAGATCTTTATGTATTCTGGATACGATCCTTTGTTGGTTTTCTGTGTTAAACATTTATTTTCCTTCTGCTTGTGACTTGCCTTTTCATTCTCTTCAAGGTCACATCTAAAGAGATGTCCTTTATTTTAATATGGATAAAACTGTCAGTCTTTGCCGGAATGGTTAGCCCTTTTTTTGTCTTTTGTTTCCTACCATGAGGTCATAAGGATTAATTCCATAATGTCATAAAGATATTATCCTCTATTTTCTTCCATGAATCTTACATTTTTTCTATTTGTTTTTAGTCCATATTATTATTATATGTAGTAAAATGTAGAGATCCAAGTTAAATTTTTTTTTTTTAACTAGGGATAACCAATTTAACCAGTGCCATTTATAGAGTACTCCAACCTTTCCCTGCTAACTTGCACCGTTATCTATGTAATACACTGTTTAGGTTTATGTTAGGGCTTTATGTTTAATTTGCTTTAATGACTTATCTATCCCTAAGCACTTGTCAGATTGCTTTAATTACTATGAGTTACTGTAGATTTATAATAAGTCTATTATATGACTGCAAAAATTCTACCACCTTGTTCCTCAAGTATGATTTGACTATTCTTAACCTTTTATTCCTCTATATGAATTTCAGAATAAGCTTATTCAATTTGATTTAAAAAGAACCTTATTAAGATTTTTTTTTTTTTAGTTGCATGATATGAACACATCGCTTGGGGGGAACTCCATGTTAAGAACAGGGAAGGGTTGAGATTTACTCTACTTGCAAACTCACACATCAGCCTGACAGTTTTAGAGATGCTGGCAGAAGACATGAGACCCCTGGGTCAAAGACAAAGTCTTTATTACCCACAACAGTGACAGTAGCCAGAGTATCAGCATGTTCTGGGGCAGATTCGGAAGCCCCAGTTCCCACAGAACATAAGAAGAGGCTGGTGACACCTATCCATGTTATGGGCTGTGTTTCGGGAGAGGAGCACTGTGCTTCAGGAACATGAGTGCACTGGGCGGGAGCACATCTGCCTGCCTTTTGCTCTAGAGGGAGACACTATCTGCCTTTCAAGGCTATTCACCATTAAAACATCCTTGAAAAGATAATCCAGAGCAAGGGCAGCTAGTACCTCTGCTTGCAAGATGTGCAGAAGTGCGAGAGGCCTATGGAGAATTAATTGTCTTCAAAGAAAACCTCTTTGGAATATACTTAAGTCATTCTTCCCATGAATATGTTAGTGTTCCGTAGTTACTCTGCCCTTCAGGATGGTTTTGTCATCCTGCTTTATGGTTTTACCCATAAAGCAATGTTACTTTGTATACTTCTTTCTTTTGTAAAAAGTATTTTTTTGAAATTATTGTTGGTATATAGAAATATAATGAGTATTATGTTGGTTATATCCAACTAACTTTTAGTTACTTTAGTATTACTTACTCTACTTTATTATTGGTATATAGAAATATGAGTATTATGTTAGTTATATCCAAAATAACTTTTAAACTCTTTTGTTAATTCTAATTTGCAGATCGTTTTGGGCCTTTGGATGACTTTGTCTAATATGTGTATATTCCTAGCTAGGGTTGGTGGCTCACACCTGTAATCCTAGCACTCTGGGAGGCTGAGGTGGGAGGATCCCCTGAGCTTAGGGGTTCAAGACTGGCCCAAACCAGATATTGTCTCTACTAAAAGTAGAAAAATTCACCAGGTTGCAGTGGATGTCTGTAGTCCCAGCTACTTGGGAGGCCAAGGAAGGAGGATAATTTGAGCCCAGGAATTTGAGGTTGCTGTGAGTTAAGCTGAGGCCATGGCACTCTAGCCTGGGCAACAGAGTGAGACTCTGTCTCAAAAAAAGAAAATATGTGTATATTCCCATCAGCTGCACATAATTTGGAATTTGTTTCTTCCATTCTGGTCTTTCTTTACCCTTTGTATTTTTAAAATCTTCTTTTTGCTGGCTAAGCTCTCTAATCACCATGTTAAATAAAGTAGTAGTAATAGTAAACATTCTTGTCTGGGGCATAGAGAGAGTATTGTTTTATGCTTCAATGTGGAGTGATGTTTGTTCTAGGTTATGGGTATGGATACCCATACCAGGTTAAGGATGTTGCTTTCTAGTCTTAGTTTGCTAAGATTCTTTATCATCAATGCATATTACATTTTCTTTCATGTTTTTATCACCTTTATTGAGAAAGCCATGCATATATTTTTTCACTTTAATCTGTTACTGTGTGCTATGGTTTGACTGTTTGTGTCCCTTCCAAAATTCAAGTTGCAACTCAGTCCTCAAAGCAACAGTATTAAGAGGTAGGGTCTTTAAGAGGTGGCTGGAACACCCTCCTAGATGAGAGCTGGCAGCCCTTTCTGCCCTCTGCCCTGTGGAAACACAGCATTCAAAGTGGCATCCTTGAAACGGTGTCCAGGCCCTCACCAGTCACTCAATCTGCTGGTGCCTTGGTCTTGGACTTCTCATCCTCCACAAGTGAGAGAAATAAATTTCTATCATTTAGAAATCCCCAGCCCGGGCCTGCCAAACAACAATGATGGCTGCAACCAAAAAATGGCCGGGCGTTGTGGCGGGCACCTGTGGTCCCAGCTACTTGGGACTCAAGCAGGAGACTCGCTTGAGCAGGAGTTGGAGGTTGCTGTGAGCTGTGATGCCATGGCACTCTACCCAGGGGGATAGTTTGAGGCTCCGTCTCAAAAAAAAAAAAAAAAAAAAGAAATTACTCATCTTGTGATATTTTGTTATAGCAGTAGAATAGACCAAGACAATGGGCTAACCCTAACTCGGCCATTTCAATTGCTAATAGTTTGCATTTATGCCCCTGAGTTGAGATTGGCTTATTATACATTTTCTTTCTCATACTACTATTATGTGGTTTTGATATTAAGGTTAGATGCCCTATAGAATTTGGACCCTCTACAGTAAGGCCTTGGCCCTCACGATACCATCATAATTGTTTTCATCAATGATGCCAATGATCTCCATGTTGCTAATTCCAACCATCAATTCTTGACCCTCACCTCACTTAGCAGCATATGGCATGAGGACTCTCCCTCCTGGAAAGACTTTTTCTTTGTTATTTTTTTTATTTCAGATTAACATGAGGGCATGTGTGATTAGGTTATATTGTTTGTGTTTGTAAGGTGAAGTCCTTGAAAGGCTTTCTTTACTTTATTCTAGATACCATACATTCTTGGCTTTCCTCCTAAGCCTCAGGTTGTCTATGCTCAGTTTCCTGGAGAGTTTTCTTTATCCTGACTTTCCCCAGGCACTCTCCTTAAACCTCCCTTCTTTCCATTCAGATGGTCAGCAGTGGTGACTCAGTCAAGCTCAGGTACTCCATGTGTCTCTCTCTCAACTGAACTCCTATGACCAATTGCATCTTCAACAGACTTACTTGGCCGGCTAATGGCATCTCAAAATCAACTCATCCTGAAGTGAGCTTCTGATATTCTCTCCTAAAACCCCTTTCCACATTCTTCTTCACAAACCAATGGAAATTCCATTATCTCTTTAACATTACCTTTTTCCCTATTCCATTTCTTCTGCTGCAAGATTAGACAGACATAATCTTGGAAAGTGTCACACTATACCCTGCATGTCTTAACCTCTCAGTTCTCTACGCAGAAGTTATCCATTCAGAAGAAAAAAGGCTGCTTTTTCTTTACTTTATTCGCGTCTATCTTTTAGTTTATGAATTCTCCTGTTAGCTTCATCTCTTCTGCTACTTGAGCCTTCCACTTTAATTTTTGAATTTTTCATCTCTAAAGACTTTAGTTTTTCAAAAAAATATCTTCCCTCTTTTGGTAGTTTCTTTTTTATGCATAGTAAATCTTAAGTAGCATTTTCATATAAAACATTTATTCTGTAGCATGTGATCATTCAATATTGAAGTCTTCGGATGTGGGTATCTTGTTTGCTGCTCCTTTTGACTTGCACGTCTAATGCTGGGTTATCTCCCTTTTGTTTCTATAATTTTATGTTGTGAGTTCATGTCTGCTGACCCTCTATCTGACGAGGGTACCTTTCTTTTGTTTGCTTTGGTCAGGCCCTGAGTGCTACTGACATGTCCTCTTAACATAATTATCAGCAACACAAACTTATACAAATAGTGCATATTCAGTTACTAAATCCCCATGAATGTTAGCTAGTGACTATTAATTTGCAAGGGAGCCTTTAAAAACATCCATGAATAGACAAGACTGAGAATGGTTATTTTCCTTGTTCTTTTCAACATTTTGTGTTATTTTAGTTCACTATTTTTAAAGCCTTTCAAGGATGCAGGCTTTATGGGATGGAGGTGGACTCTGATGTGACTCCCAGTTACCCACTGGCCCCCAATTTTCTACACATTCTCTAGGCTATGGTGATCAATACAGTCTCCCATAGTCTGGCTGTTTCCAGGTTTACCTCTCTAGAAATAAAAGTTTAGCATATGCATCAGAGCCACACAAAGCTGTGGTCCCCAACCCCTGGGCCATGGACCAGAGCAGTCTGTGGCCTGGCTGGGAAGCAGTCTGCACAGCAGCACCACCTGAGTGAGCTCCACCCCCTCTCCAGGGAAAAATCCTCTCCCTGAAACCTGCCCCTGGTGTTAAAAAGGTTGGAGACTGCTGACATACAAGATGTGCTGAAACACAGAGTGCTGTGCAGTACCCTCGGAGTTTCTGATTACTAGTCTGGGGTGGGGCCCCAGAATTTGTATTACTAACTTCCTAGCTGATGCTGATGTGATTGGTCCGGGGACATTTGAGAACCACTCCTATAGACCAAATGGTTGGCAAATGTTCTCTACGATGTAAATATTTTTGACTTTGTAGACCACTTGTAGCAATCGCTCACATCTGCTGTTGTAGCATGAAAGCAGTTAGAGAACACACAAACAAATGGTGTGACTGCGTCCTGATGAGACTTTACTGACGAAAATATGCATCGGCCATATTTGCTGACCCTTGGCTACCGTTCCCATTCTGTCCCTGGCCACAAAGCCTTTGTTTTGCATTCTTGCAGGCACACCAAAAAAGGGGCTTAAAAACATTTAAATAAACATTTTTAGATTTTTACATAGATGAAAAATTTTTAGGTTCTTCTGCCATATTTCTAGAAATGGAAGTCTTAAACTTAAGTTTCTACTTGTTGAGAGAGCTTAGGACAAGAGTTTTCCAGCAGATCTAATCTCTCCTATAAGTGCTCCCTAGTTGGCCATGAAAAATTTATGATTAGTTCATACATATATATATATATATATATTTTTTTTTTGCAGTTTTTGGCCGGGGCCAGGTTTGAACCTGCCACCTCCAGTATACGGGGCTGGTGCCCTATTTCTTTGAGCCACAGGCACTGCCCTAGCTCTTGTATTTTTTCCTACAAACTATCCCACCTGCTACCCTCCATAACGTACCCCCCTATTATACTCAGTTACCTTGAGGGCCCTAAACTTACCCTGCTGTTCCGTTTCTTCAGGCTTTTGCACATATTTTTCCATTTCCCAGGTTCCCCTCCCTTCCTCTCCTATAAGCAGCTGAGTAAATTCCTGCTACTCCTTAACCCCTCTTTAAAAGTTTGCCTGTATGAGGTTATTCTTTCCCAAAGCTGCTCCTCGGGCTTCTGTGCCTCCCTTCACTGGGCCCACTGTTACATCCAGGGTACTCCCCTGGCACTGGGCATTTCCTGGAATGTCTCCCTGTTAGGCTACAAGCAATGTAAGGAATTATCTTTAAATCCCCGGTGCCTGGCACATATTTGTTATACAATAAATGTTTTATGATTTACTTTTGAAAAATTAAATGCATAGCTTATGTAAATGAGTGACTATTTAGGGAATGTGGTTTTAAACAACTCACTTGTTTAAACCCTTGAAATTTTAATCTTACTTTAGTAATCGCCATCCAAATTAGAGCCTCCTAAACCCAGTCTCCCTTATTATAATCTGAGTTAGCCGCACCTGTATAGGTTCGTAGTCAAACACACAAGGACACAGACCACAGCAAGCTTCATACACAACCAGCATGGAGGAGACCATTTATTGCTTCTAAAATAAAACAAAAGACAGCGTTCTGTTTCTCTTTTATTGCAACCCATTCCAAGGTCAAAGATTCACGGAAATATAGAAACTACAAACTGGGTGAATTTTCTTTATCCACTCAAAAAGACATTCATGACAAAGGACCAGAATTTTCCACTACAACAATATATTTCATAGTCTTTATTCTGAAAATACTGTTGACATTTTGGAGAGGATAAAAAGCCCTGCATTAAACATGTTCACATGTATTTATGACATTCTAAGCAGAAAAAAGAAACTCTATATTGCCCAGAAAAATTATTTTAAGCCTCATTTCAAAGCATCTAATGAGAGCACACTCAACAGCCATCACAGGATCACGCAAGGTGATGCTTTTTTCTGGCTGTTTTTTTGATATTAATGCTTCGAGGCTGGGTAGGATATTTCTACAGGTTGCTACAAATGTACCAAAGCAGTTTTCCAGGTTATGCTGCATGAGGCTTTCTGGATTAGTCAACACCTTAAAGAGTAAGTGCGAGTCCCCCCCACCCCCCAAGCTAGAAGCACGTGGTCCGTAGTGCTGTGCTCCGGATTCCAACAATGCGGCAGGTTTTACAAAATCAATTATACACTCAAAACCATTTGACAACCAAACTGTGACACTCCAAGGATTATTACAACTTTGAACTGAAACGGTACCATCTCTATCACAGATGGCTCTCCCTTCTTTTGTCTTTTTAACTATTTAAAATATAGCATGACATATATAAAAATTAAACTTTTGCTTATTCACTCAACCTACTATTACTATACATATTGTCTTATAAATTAGTTTTGGATTAAAAATCAGTTAAAATATTGTGAGATAAGTTTTTTTTTTTTTTTTTTTTAGTGGTGGGGAAATGGATGTGAAAACAATGCATTTCATGGTGTAAGAAGAAATATAGTTTACTTATGTTAAACAAGTTTTTTCTTACACAAATTTTATTCCCTTCAAATTAAATTAGAAACCCATTTAGTTATGGGAAAAATATTCTTGGTGCTTGCTGACTAGATTTTCCTAACTGATTGGGATTAAAAACAAACAAAAAAATGCCACATCAGAAACACGTTGACATAATCAAAGGAAACAGGTGTTTACAAAAAAGGCATCATTATAAATAAGTGAATGGCATTCAAATGCAAAGCTATCTTTTGTTTCTTACAGCTAGTATCACTTTAGCAATATTGGGATCTATAAAAAAGGAAACTCAAACCTCAATGTCTCAAAGACCAAAAAACACTGATGCCCACTCCAGGAAGAATAAATAGCAAACTCACAAGTTAGGGCTTTGCTTCTAATTCTACTGGGAAAGATAATCATTCTTTAGCTTAAAAAGGCTCCTTGCTGTCTTGATTATAAATCGAGACACAGGAAAGGTTATATGAGCCTGAGTCCCTATTATGAATTAATTGTAAAGACACACTAAATCAAAACATATATTCATTTACTGACAGGTATTTCCTTAACTGAAAACTGGCAATATTTAATTGAACAAAGAAATGCTTATTTGTGACAAGTGTAAACAGAATCTTAATGAACAGATTTTCTAACTTTCCTTCTTAACTCATATATTACCTAGCAATAGATCTTTGCGGTAGCATAGAACTATTCAGAAAATGATACCATGCATATGTCCAAAAAACCTGTCCAAAACCCAAAGCAATGCAAAAGAAAAAAAAATTTCCATAGAAAGAAAGATTGTCTACTTATATCTCACTCATTAATTTTCTATTAATGTGACTACCCCCCAAATTTCAGACATACACTTTCATAATTACCAAAATTAACAAAATAATGAAATGATCTGTAGGTTTTTTTTTTAATAACTGCACACCATTAATTACATTGGTGGCTTCAATGCTAAGATTAACTCCAAATATCATTAAAATATATCCCGACCAGTTACTATCCATGAAATAAAAGCTAACACAATGTTAACGTGAAACCAACTAAAATATTTAGTGCTCAACAGAACGCATTTGTAGAATAATGAATAATTAACTCTTGGGAGCTGGCCAGGGGAGTTCAGATTGTTGCCTCCATATGAAAAATTTACAAAAGGCTTATTCTCTCCCGTCCCTAAGTCACACACCAGACTGCAAGTCGGCTACCCGTGGACACACGGAGTCAGGCGGCATTTCGGAGGATGACACACTTCCTCAGTGGCCTGGAGGAAGGCCCTTCTGTCAGGAAACCATCTAGAGAGAACCCGTTGTGGTGTCCGGTGCACGCACGCGTGTGGTCGGGGAGAAAGTGTGAGTGCCTGCGTGGCGTCTGTGCTTGGACTTTTGACAGTTTTGGTTCCTGGATTCTCATCAGAGCAGCATCACTTCAGCACAAGTGCGCGATTCCATCCCCGGGGAGAGGAGGCCTTCTTTTTTGGACATCTCTAAGTGGCAGCGAGTACAAGCTCAAAATAATACAACCATTTTTTTGACTCTATATTTTAAGAAGTTTTTTTTTTTTTTTAAAGAGAAATAAGCCTTTGAACTTAAAACTAGATGGCTCGTGGCTTTCACAATTTTTAAGGGAAAAAGCCAACTCACCTGGGAAGAAATGACAACTGCACTTATGGTATGTAATATGCAAACAAGACACAGATACGCGCTGCGCGCACGCGCACGCAGGCAGGGCACGGCAAAGCTCTTTCCAAGAGACTGCCCACCTCCAACCTACAACATGCTCCACCCCGCTGAACGGTCCTGGAGGACCCGAGCTCGGCCGGTTGCAGGGTTAGGAAGAGGCCGCAGACATGTTGGGGGTCCAGCCCATCTGGTAGGCTCTCTCCAGGGTACGCTTGCAATCCTGCAGGACGGTGCTGAAGGTGATGTGCGGGTACTGCTGCACCAGCTGCTCCACTGTCACCTCATTGACCTGCAGACAGAAAACAGCCGCCGTCACGCTCAGGGGCACCCACACCAGGCGCTGCCCTCCGTGCCCCAGCCTGCTGAGGCTCGCTCTCCACACACCGCGAGCCCCACCGCCGGGCCCCAGCTTAGCCAGCAAGGACGTGCTCTGTGCACACCCCCTCTTGCCTGACCTCTCTGACGCCCTTAGGGATTTTTTAAAAGACATGATATCAAGAAACGAAACATGTTTTCTAGAAACATAAATGACTGTGACTCGGCAAGATCTTCACAATATCCATTGAAACGCTAGAGCTCGGGAGGTAAGGGAGCAGGAAGACAGCATGCTGAGGCGTCATCACTGTGACAGCGTCCTGAGGACAAAAATTACAGAATGAAGGAGAAGATGCACCGGATTCCAGACAGTAGTGTTGGGGAAGGTGTTTATTTTTCTTCCCTTTAAATGTTAAGGTATTGCAAACTTCAAGTCCCTTTGTGAAAAGGGCTGAAATGTGAGGAATCAATAATTAAAACATACATGGCTGGCAGGTCAGGGATGGCCCCAGTAGACCTTAACCATCAAAGATACCACCTTGATTCTTGATTAGACAAGGCAATCAGACAGGCCTAATTAAAACTAACACCTTTACAATTGCTGTGCTGTGAAGGGATTAATTTGTCAATTATTTTTAAGCTGATTGCAGTTCATATCACAGAAGTAGACAGCTTTCTTCAGCCTTTAGATAAATAAATGATTAACCTAAGAACCACAACTTTTAGGTAGCTTTATTTAAAATCTTTATTGAATACTTGGGCATTTTCAGATACATCAATATTTCATTCATATTGCGTAAGCTAGCCTGAAAGTAGGTACTTGTGATACACATTTTTGAGCATTCTTCTTGATGTCCATTATTGGAAAAGATCAGGACCACCAGGAAAAACGGAAAACAACCTCAAACCTCTGTTTGCTTCGAAAGCCTGCTTAGAAATATGATGACCGTGAAATTCAGTTACCTGCCCTTTTCTGAAACAACAAGATGTCTTCTGAGTGATTTGGAAAACGATGTTATATATCAATCTCTTTTTATTATCGAGAGTTGATATTTAAACATTGTGTTGATGATACTTAATAATTGTCAGAACATTTCTATGCTTAAGACTTGATTGTATTTAAGTCAACTTCTATTCCAAATTCAGCCAAGCCATGTACTTAATTCATTTTGTGATAAAGCTATAGAATGTTATTATACATTTTTTCAAAAGCAAGAAAATAATTTTGAATAAAAAAGAACCCTATTACACAAATTAAACTTGAGAATGGGAACCGATGGATCTTAAAAGGATTTTTTAAAGCAATATAATTTTTTATTTTTCAATTCAAATGTGTGCTTTAAGTCTTATTTGTGTTCAGACAACTTACCCACCACCCTGAGAAGTCAGCCAACATCCAGCCCTGCCCACCCCCCTAGCATGTTTTTGGTACCATCCAGCCTCTTGGCCTGATTTCAGATTACCTAGCTTTTCAAGTTCCTCTGCCCTTATTTTTCAACCCTCTTCTCCACGGTGACCCCTCTTCTCATGCCTACTACCTATTCTTTTTTGAGTTCTTAGCGTCAATGTCATTTCCCCAGAAACCCTGATCCCTGCCCTGCTCCTGCTCCCTCCCCCAGTTACATGAAACTTCCCACCATTCACTCTCCCAACACTGCCTACTCTTCCTTCAGAGTACTTATCACTCTGTTAAGTTACTTTGTGGTTGCTTAGTTTAATGTCTGCTTCCCCCACTCTGATGGAAGATCCACAAGAGCAATGATGGCCCAGGAACTGTTAGAGAGTAAATGCTCAAACAATAACAAACTACAAGTAAACAACGAAATCCAGGAATAAGGCAACGCCAGAAGCTAACATACCGATCAAGATGACCAGCAGTTTCCAGGAGAACTCATTCAGCTTACAAATCTGCTTCTTTCAGGGAAAGGCTCCCTAAGCACTTCATTTCCCCACAATGCTGGGTCAGCAGTCCTTCCCTGCAGGCCCACGGCAAGCACCCTGCATGGTCTGACCCCTGTGGGAACCTCACACTGCCTGGCAATCACCTTGTCTCTTGCCTGGCTCATCCACCTTAGTGAAAGGCTCTGGAGACCAGGGTTTGCCCTTTTATCTTTAATGTCACCTTTGAACTGTGCACAAAGAATAAGGGAACCACGGCAACAGGGGTTCCTATCATGGACCTGGGAGCCAACCAGAAATAGGTTTGAATCTTGCTTTCACTTCTCATCTGGAAAAACCGGATAACAGTACTCATCATCACAGGATTGTTATAAGGATTAAATGTAATAATACACTCTGCTGTGACCGACATGAAAAAGCCTCCAATTGGTAGTCCTTACTACCGCAGCCAGAACTCAATAAATGGTCATTGAACTCAAGAGCTAATTTGTGGTATCTTAGGGCAACCAATTCTCTATAGAGCTAATCAATTCCGTTCCGCTCCTGGGATATCTCAGAAATAAACCTTGATAACACTAGTTGTATTGGTCAAAATGAAATAGACAGAGGACAAGGGGTAACTTTTAGAATGTAAGAAGAAGAAGAATATATTCTATTTTAATGCTCTCTGGAGGTGATTCCAGAACTTTCCTTAAACACATAATCTAGGTTTTAAATATCCACTGTCAGTAAATTTTCTATCCTGCAATTAGGTTAACTTGCCATTAATAAACTCGGAGGGATGCAGGCTTCACTGAGAGAGAGCTAAAGTCATTTGGTCAGAGAGGATCCTCAAAAAATCTATGTCACGTTGCAAAAGAAGTAAACCCAGTCTCAGTAACTTGGGATTCAAGAAACTGCTAACTAAAAATCCCTGAGAAAAGAACAGAGCCGAGAAAACATTTAAACCCATCGCAAAAACACAGACCATTTCCTATGATACATCTTTTCTAATCTACCCACAGGCTTGTGCAAAGTTTTGTACCTAGGGCTGACAGGCAATTTGTTTTAAGGGCCAATTTTTAAAAATAGAAAATAGCTCTATGTGATAACTGTTTTCCAGGAAGAAGCATATAATTCACCTTAAGCAAACTTGATATATGAAGATATTGATTTATGAAGTATATAAATTAGGGGATAATTGTTCATTTTAGTGAAGAATGTCATGGTAGAGTTAATTTATTTTGTCAGCTCCCCTAATGTATTTTATATATTCTTTGATTTACCAAAATTCAATTTACCTATTTCTGTTGCAGAAAATAAAACACACCTGTAGTTGAGAATATAGATGATGGTGTGTTATTTCTCTGCCTCTCAGAGGTCCTGGGTAAGAACAGGCAATGATTTGAGTTTGTGTGGCTGTGTGAACAATGGCACCACTTATCCTCTGTGGATATAATGTGCCTTCTAAGCAATCTTTTTGCTAACTTGTACTCGGTAAATGCTAGAAAACAAAGCAGTGGGGAAAATGCAGATATTCCATTTTAGAGCTTTAGTGGGCAGAAGTTATTCAGGGGAGGTACATGGGCTCCCTCTAGGGAGGTTCCATCTTTTACTTATATTGTCTCCTAGTGATCTAGTGTGAAAATTTTTTAACTAAAGCTATGTACATTTATTCCTCAGAAGTACAAATTATGTTCACCTCTCCTTTCTATCTGCTCTATAGGTGCTTTGGTGCCACAGAGAAGGATTCTGTGTAAGACACCAGCAGGGTCCAAATCCTTTTGAACTGTCATGGCCACGTGTACATCTGCGCACTGTGTCATGCCAACTCCACGTCTGAACGAAAAGGCCCTTGCTATGTCCCGACTCATGAAACACGGGCAGTATAAAGGGGACTACAAAGATGAGGGTTTTTTTTTTTTTTAATTTCTCTATGATCTCTGGTTTTCTATATTCAATTTCTTTTCCTTTCACTGAAAACTACAAATGGCAACTTCTATCTCACACGGGAGACTGGAGAAATGCAATGCATCTTCCTAAAGAAATATGCTGCTGTATCATTTGGAGAAATTACTATGATTAAAGGGAGAAAAGCATGTGCCACTGTTTCTTAATATAAGAAAGACTGGGTTTTATAGTTCTCTCCAAAGACTGCATCACCATAATTAACATTCTCAAAATTATGGTAACTCTTTTTAGGGTAGTAGCAATTTGTCTGGTATTTTAATCTATTTTGAGTTAACATCTATTAGCGATTTTGAAAATGTGAGGCAATTGCGATGCTAATTAAGGTAAATCGCACTGTAGTTTCATTTCATGTGCTACCAAGGAAAGGCGAGGAGAGAAACCTTTAGAGTTTCAGAGACTCAGTGTAACAGGTTTATCTAGACAGCTTCTTTACCTTATCAATACTTTCCTCAAAAAAGTTCTGGCTAAGTGTAAGCCTCAGCCTGAATTATCTCGACACCTCTGTTCAAAAAGGTAATGCTGAAGAAATCATTTAATTATATTGTGATGGGATTCTTACTTTTGCTTTGACCTGTGCTATACGAGAGGACAGGTTTCCTGTTGGGGGTTAGTTATTGGACATCTGAGTATTTTAAAATCACACTTTGGATAAACCACTTAAAGCCACTTACGTTGTAATGGAGCAAGTTTTCCTATAAAAAGTGAACAATGTTTAAAATACCTGTAACAATAAAACGGACCACATTATTCTGCGCTGTCTGTAACGTCCTTGGCAACAGGAATATTTCGGCCATTTCTGTTTCCTTTCCGACCCCACTGTCTGATACATTCTTTTTTTTCTTGGCCAGGGCTGGGTTTGAACCCACCACCTCTGGCATATGGGGCTACCTTTGAGCCACAGGTACCGCCCATACATTATCTATTAGAAGATAAGGTCCGTGAGATAGGAATTGTATTTTCGTTCACCATCAGAGCCCCAGTACCCAGAGCAGACCTAGCACATGGTACATTCTCAATAAATAGGTGTTGGCCAAAGTAATACTACCTAGAGGATTGTTCAGTGACTATTTATGGAAGAAAATACCAAACAAGACTGTGCTAGGAGGTGTAGAGATGAGCTCCCTTGTCCCAGATGTCCTAGCTGACGTGATGGCGTCTCTGAAGTTCCATGTCACGGCAACTCTGACTCCTCCTTCAGTCCTCAAAGTTCATGCTCACTGTGATTCTGCAGCTGTCTTTTCCGTAGCTATCACGGCGCCTCTTTCCCCCCCACACCTTCTCTAGAGTTTCGGGGAATTTTGCATAGGAAACCAAAGCAGCTCCTGATAGAACTTTCCTTTTGTAAGGAAAATATTGATAAGGTAAAGAAGCCGTCCGGATAAATTGGTTAAACTTCTTTTTCGGGTTGGTTCTCTTGTCACAGTGGGGTTTAGTATCTGCTGCCGTGGGGACCGTGCAACAGAGGGTGCCGCCCCAGACTAGAAGAAATTCTCCACCCTACGCTGCGGCACCCCCCCCTCCCCACTGCGAACACACAGTATTAGACTCTCACCTGGTAGGAGAAAAGCTCTTTTCCTCAGCACGGCTTGTTTGGGCAAAGTAAAAGCACATCTCTGTTGAGTGAGACAGGAGGGAATAACACCCAGGGAGCACCCCTGTTTTGCAGGCTGCTAAACAATAATACCCTGGACTGTGAGTGAACCGCATCTCAGACAGAATCAGCACTTCACATAGTGCCACACAGCTAATAAGGGGCAGCCAGGGTTTGCAGTCAGGACCCCGACACACAGAGTCTCCAGGCTCACCACGCTGCCCTGGCTGTGAGGTAACACGCGGGGCAGAAAGGGCCAGACTGGTGCTGGACGGTCACTGCCTTGTAAAAGGTTTACTGTCATTCATTTTCTATACAATGTAAACAAACGGTGATAGTTTACAAGTATATACACTTCAAAGTCCTAGACAAACCTTTCACCATGGTTGCTCTATGGGAC
Organism: Galagoides demidoff; assembly: GCA_963574575.1. Taxonomy (NCBI): domain Eukaryota; kingdom Metazoa; phylum Chordata; class Mammalia; order Primates; family Galagidae; genus Galagoides; species Galagoides demidoff. The sequence continues at coordinate 40,635 of CAUYQV010079052.1, forward strand.
CATAAATGACAGTGGCTGTACGGTGGCCTGCAGGGCCCTCTGTCATGGTACTGTGGGCTGTGCGAGGCATCCCAGCATGAGGGAAGCCCGAGGAAGACGCAGGACCAGTGAGAGACCTTCCCATGGGGCCTGGGCAGCTGCGCCTGACCTGCCATCGCGTCCCTCCATCTCCCCGCCATCGAAAACTGTCCCTGTGTTCCAGAGACGGAATGCCTGCAGGGCAGACACAGGCCTTCCCTCTTAGAGCTGGCAGGACAATGAGTCCAGGAGCTCTGTCTGTCCAGCTGGCAGGAGGGTCCCAACTTGGTCATCAAGGGTCACATATGTTTCCCAACAGAAGTGACATTTAAGTGGATTTCTGAAGGACAAGGTGTCAGCCCCCCTACCACACGCATTAAATACATGTCCACACAGAGGCAAAGAGCACAGCTCGGGAGGTAAAACACAGCCACACGTCAGCCTTCACTTCCTAAGCGATGCCACGTTCCCCCCACCCCCCCAAACTCGAGTGGACACCCAAAGCAGGTTGTTTCTAACAGCTCTGCCCTGAGAAAGGAGGGGGCAGAGAAATGGAACCTCCGGCTGCAGGTGGGAAGGGAAGGTGCCCACGGTGTGTGTCTGTGACGGGCCAGGGATCAGCACGCTCAGCCCCTGCCTCCTCAGGCAGGGCTCTGGCCCCCACGCTGGGCTGTCACTCTTCCTGACTCCCGGGGCAATGTCACTCACTGCTAACAGCCCCACAGGCTGACTCCTGGCGGCCCAGAGGCCCAGTCTTGTCTCCGGGGCAACGCTCCTCCTGAGCCTGCTGCTCCCGGAGCTTCTCGGCTCCCCAGGACACTGTGCTGGATGTCCACGGAACCCTGTCCTCACCAGGCCTGGCAAAAGTCACTGTGGACAGTGAATATTCAAAGGGACCCCACTGCTCTTTCGCCCAGTGCCCACAGGCTCTAACATGGGCACGTATTAAAAAGGATAGAATAAGGGTAATGTGAATTTTCATGACCCAAATTTACCCATCCCAAATTTACATGTAAGTGAGATGAGTCATCTAAGTGCAGTTTGAAGTATTTTAAATAGGACACTAAGAAAAGAATAAAAGAGCAGACGATACATTGATTTTCCCAGGATCCTGCATGGCTGACGATACGTGCCAGCTCTCTGCGGGCCTGCTTAGATTTTTGTCATTTTATTTCCCTCCCTGTACAGCAGGGCTTCTCATATCCCTGTTTGGGTGACATGCCACATTCTGCGGAGGTTTCCCTACGGTTAGAGCAGGGAACCAGGAATCTGGTGCCACTTTTACAATCTGTCACCTTTTTCTTCAGTGGGGAGGACGAAGCGTCCAGCCTTAACATCCTGTTCCTTTTTCTCGTCTATAAGCAACCTCACATCTCCGTCCTTCCTGCCTCCTGTCTCAGTCAAACCGAAGCCTCTGCCACGAACCCCACGGTGACTCATATATAACAAATATGCGACACACATTTACCGATGTGGGATGAATTAGACCATCTGCAACTATTAATACAAACAAGAATACAGTGGTTGTTAACCCGACTGCTCATTAGAATCATCTGGAGAGCTTTTAAAAATCCCAATGCCTAGGCCATACCCAGACCCATTTTATCGGTCTTGGTGGAGAGGGAGCCATGCATCATAGTTTGAAAAGCTCCCAGGAGATTCCAAAGTATAGCTCAGGTGAGACCTGCTGGTCAAAACCATGGTGTGAATAACTGCTAAAGGGTGCAGGTGGTGCTTGTGTGGGGCTCCGAAGGCAAGCTCTGAACTAGGCTAGTTAAAGGCAGCGAGTACCAGGCACTTCTTGTGATGTCCCCACGTTAAACCGAGACAGGGCTTCTGGACAAAGAAGCTGTTGCTCCTTATTAGCTCATTTTTTTTCAAGTATTCACCCCTGTCTGAAACAAAACGTATATTCTTTGAATGTGGTAAGAATAGACTGTTTTTTCTTTGTCATCATCTAGTCTTAGCTCTCTTGTTGGGCGTAGCCAAAGGAGGCTGCCACCCAACTTCCCAATAGCTAATGGGATTCCCCAAATCCAGCTCTCAGTGGGTCTACTACTTCCTCAAGGGGCCAATCACCCATATGCAGGAGGAGAGGACACACATGATTGGTGTTTAGTGCAATTTTAAGAGAAGGTGAATATCTCTTGAAGCCTCAAAGTCACCTGCTAAACATAGGGGGTAGCTGATGACAGAACACCCATAATGCACCATGCTTCATGCATGAACCTTGCACTTGCTAGCCTGAGGTCTTTAAGGCTGTGTGGGTGGCCAAAAACCCTCTAAAATAACCCCAAACAAAAAACTCATCTAAGCCCCAAAGCATAGACAGAGACACGGAGGCTGCAACGATGTGACGGCCCCCACAGGGGAGGTGCATCCCTTCAGTCCCCTGGTCAGATGCAGGCGTCCACTTTGGAATCTGCAGCCAGCGACTGGAAGTGCTGTGCTCCATCAGCATCACGACGGGCCTAGCTTCTACTGCCTCTTTTCCATGAAATGTGAGTTGGCTGTTAACACCAGCACGGCTTCCACTCACTCGAATTAGCACACTGAGAAAGGAGCAAAGAACCTGGGAGGACGGATCACAGAGATGCCTGCAGTGTGAAGTGGGAATTGGGCTTACTAACCTGAAGCTTCTAATTAGAGATTAGTATGACAAGAAGTCCAACAACCAGACTGTCGGGAAAATTAGTATCTTGTTCGTTCCCTGTATTGCCAAGCGATCCTCCGTTGAGAAGGTTTCAAACCAAGTGCAAGCTGTAGGGACACAGCCTTGCATGGGCCATTCTGGTGCTGAAAATGCTGGCCGTGGATGTGACCCATGCTCAGATCTACACATCTGCACCTGTGGTGTAGATGAGAACCAAAATAGAAATATGGGGGATTCTAGAAAGGAAAAAGCCACTTGGGGGAGTTATCTGCAGTGCTCTAAATGGCTTAGCAAAAGATCAACTACTTGAAAAAACGTAGGCTTTAATAAGAATTAATGTCAGAGACACACCCTGCAAATATCTTCTCCCATTCTGAGGGCTGTCTGCTTGCTTTATGTACTGTGTTCTTAGCTGTGCAGAAGCTTTATAGTTTGATCAGGTCCCAGTAATGTATTTTTGGTGTTGCTTCAATTGCCTGGAGGGGGGGTCCTCCTCATAAAATATTCTCCCAGGCCATTTCTTCAAGTGTTTTCCCCACATTCTCTTCTAGTATTTTTATAGTTTCATGTCTTAAGTTTAAATCTTTTATCCAGTGAGAATCAATGTTAATGGTGAAAGGTGTGGGTCCACTTTCAGTCTTCTACAGGTCACCAGCCAGTTCACCCAGCACCATTTGTTAAATAGGGAGTCTTTCCCCCCACTGAATGTTTTTAATTGGCTTATCAAAGATCAAACTATGATAAGTAGCTGGGTTCATCTCTTGGTTCTCTATTCTCTTCCATACATCTACCTCTTTGTTTTTGTGGCAGTACCATGCTGTTTTGATCACTATACATTTATAGTATAAAGTCTGGTAGGCTGATTCCTCCTGATTTGTTTTTATTTCTGAGTAATGGCTTGGTTAATCAAGTTTTTTTCTGTTTCCATATAAAATGAAGTATTATTTTTTTCCAGGTCTTTAAAGTATGACAGTGGTGCTTTAATAGATTATATATTGCTTTGGGCAGTATGGACATTTTAACAATGTTGATTCTTCCCAGCCATGAGCATGGTATGTTTTTCCGTTGTTAACATCTTCAGCAATTTCTTTTCTCAGAGTTTCATAGTTCTCTTTATGGAGATATTTCACATTCTTTGTTAGGTAAACAACCAAATATTTCATCTTCTTTGGCAGTACTATAAAAGGAATAGAGTCCTTACTATTTTTTCAGCCTGACTGTTATTGGTATATATAAAGGCTACAGATTTGTCAGTATTGATTTTGTATCCTGAGACACTGCTGTATTCCTTGATCACTTCTAAGAGTTTTGTAGTTGAGTTCCTGGGGTTTTCCAGGTATACAATCACATCTGTGAAGAGTGAAAGTTTGATCTCCTCTGACCCGATATGGATACCCTTGATTGTCTTCTCTTGCCTGATTGCAATGGCTAAGATTTCCGTTACAATGTTAAAAAGCAGTGGAGAATCTGCAGGGCAACCTTGCCTGGCTCCTGATCTGAGTGGAAATGTTTTTAATTTTATTCCATTCAATATAATATTGGCTGTGGGTTTGCTGTAAAGGTTTGATAACCAGAATCCACAGAGAACTCAAACGTATTAACAAGAAAAGAACAAGTGATCCCATCTCAGTGTGGGTAAGAGATTTGAACAGAACCTTCTCTGAAGAAGACAGACACATGGCCTACAGACACATGAAAAAATGCTCATCATCCTTAATCATAAGAGAAATGCAAATCAAAACCACTTTGAGACGTCATCTAACTCCAGTAAGATTAGCCCACATCACAAAATCCCAAAACTATAGATATTGGCATGAATGTGGAGAAAAGGGAACACTTCTGCCCTGCTGGTGGGATTGCAAGCTAATATGTTCCTTTTGGAAAGAAGTTTGGAGATCACTTTGGGATCTAAAAATCGACTTGGCATTTGATCCTGCAATTCCCCTATTAGGCATATATCCAGAGGACCAAAAATCACTTTATAACAAAGATATTTGTACCAGAATGTTTATTGCAGCCCAATTCATAATTGCTAAGTCATAGAAGAAGCCTAAGTGCCAATCAACCCATGAATGGATTAATAAATTGTGCCATATGTATACCACAGAATATTATGCAGCCTTAAAAAAAGATGGAGACTTTACATCTTTTATGTTTACATGGATGGAGCTGGAACATATTCTTCTCAGTAAAGTATCTCAAAAATGGAAGAAAAAGTATCCAATGTACTCTGCCCTACTATGAAACCAATATATAAGCAAACACACTTCCATATGAATGCTATAACACTACTACAGCCCAAGATGAAGGGGAAAGAGGAGGGGGAGGGGTGAGGAGGGGGGGAGGATGGGTAATTGGTGGGACCACACCTGTGGTGCATTTTACAAGGGTATATGTCAAATCTACTAAGTGTAGAGTATAAATGCCTAAATGCAATAATTAAGACAGTACGGTTAAGGCTTTGTTAATCAGTTTGATGAAAATATTTAAAATTGTATATAAAACCAGCACACTGTACACCATAAATGCATTCATGTACATAGCCATGATTTAACAACAACAACAAAAATAATTAATGTAGCCTGGGAGTGGCAAGTGCGATCTATTTATGGAACACATCTGGGTGTTTCCAAATTAAACTCTGGAAATTAAGCTGAAAAATATAATAGGGAAAACTCTGAGCTAAAAAGTATATTTTCTTTTGTGCCTAATGACCTTCCTGACTTCAGTTTTTATTTTTTTACATAAAGGCTGGAGCAGTGGTAATCACCAAGTGAATACCTGATGGAAAAATATCTTCCTAAAATTGCAGTTTCCATCAGGTAGAATTTATGGATTTGACCTGTTTCCTAAGACAAATTTACCATCAGCAAGATGTTATTCTGCATTAATGGGATCAGTAAATCTATAGATTCAAAAATCTGAAGATAATATTTTTGGGTTTCAGAAGAGAAGCACTCCATAAATCAGAGATTTCAGGGTTGGGCTCTGAAGGATGCAAAGGCTAACCACACGGCAGATGCCTGAGCTCCAGCTGACTCTTCAGAACCCCAGAGCCCTTCAGCTGCCATCAGAACTCCCTGGCTACAGGAAGCATGTATTAAATTTAAAGAACCACCATTCTCATGTATTAATTTCCCTCTATCATTACATAAAATTATTAAGAAGCAATGGCATCCCAATGGATGCTTTTAGCCATATGATGCTTTTGCAGACCAAAACTAAAACAACAGAAGTAGGGTTTTTCTGGTTGAAGAGAATTCAGACGAGAAGCACCCCCCATCCATCCTTTCATCTAGCATCCGATCCCTATTTGTCTAGCAACTTGTATGTCCAGCCACTGTGGCAGGTTCTGGTAACGTAACACGGAAGGAGAAACCCAGGGATCTTAGATTCTAATGAGAGGAGGAGAGGGATGGGATGGGAAAGGTAAAAACTCACCACCACAACAAATAAGAACTAATAATTACTGCTTCCTTCACGTAACTCTATGCAGATTATGGGAAGGGAACCACAGAGGGGTGTATGGGAGACAGAGATAGCAGAAGAGCCAGCAGTGTCGTGACATGGGAGACAAGAGGAAAGTATTCTCGTGCAGGAGGGAGCGGTGACCGTAAAGATGTGGCTGCCAAGAAAGGGAACAAGTGGGGACAGGAAAGTGGACAATGCACTTGGTGACACAGAGATCACGGTTGACCCTGACAAGAGCATCAGTGGCGTGCTACGGATGGAAACAGATGACAGCGAGCAGGGAGAAGGCGATGACAACTGTTCCTGGACAACACTTCTCAGAAATTTCTTAGCAGAGCGGCAGTAAAAGAGGCCTCAGAGTGCCATGGTTGAAAGCCAGCACGACGTCCAAGTGACGGTCCATGTTCAGAAGATACATGACCACAGATGAGATTTTAAACATGAATTAGCAGATTTACAGTGTTCTAGTTGCCTGTTTGCGTGTGGGTCTCCCTAGGGAGGCTGCAGGTTCCGTGGAACTATATCTTGTTGTACATACACTCAGTTGTAGTTGAGTTGTATGTTGTGCATACACTCAGTTGTTGTACATACACTCGGCTGTATTGTACACTCTTGTTGTACCATACACTCAGCAGGTATTTCTTCTCCTAAAATTCACGTAGAACCCAAAAGGAGCCCTGGAAGAAAACCAAGGGAAAACTCTCCTGGCCTGGTCTAAACAAAGAATTCATAACTAAGACCTCGAAAGCACAGGCAACAAAACTGAAAACAGATAAAGGGAATGTCATTAAACTAAAAAGTGTCTGCATAGAAAAATAATCAACAGAGTGGAAGACATCCTGTTGAATGGGAGGAAATATTTACAAACGATTACCCAGCAGGGGACTAATACTCAGAATACACAGGGAACGCAATGTGACAGAAAAACCCAAATTATCCCATTAAAAAGTAGGCAAAGGACATGAATAGACATTTTTTTCAAAAGACATAAAAATGGCCAGGGGGTATAGGAAAAAATGGTCAGCTCAGTAATCATCAGAGAACTGCACATCAAAACCATAATGAGATTATCATCTTACCCCAGTCAGAATGGCTATTACTAAAAAGGCAAAAAATAAAGAGATGTTGGCAAGGATGAATGTAAACTGGTACAGCCACTGGGGAAAACCGTAGGGAGATTTCTCCAAACACTCAAACCAGAATGACCGTAAGATTCAGCAATTCTGTCACTGAGTGTTATCCAAAGGAAAAGAGATCAACGTAACAGGGATTCAGGCCCCCCCGCGTTCACTGCAGGACTAGTAACAGGAGTGGAGATGTGGAATCGACCTGAGTGACCAGCAACAGGTGGGTGGGTTAGGAAGTCAGGGGATGTAAAAGTGGAATACCATTCAGTGACAAAAAATGAAACCGGTCACTTGCAGCAACACAGATGGAACTCAGGTTCATGATCTTAAGTGAAATAAGTCAGACAAAAAGACAGACATGACAGGTTCTCACATAGGGGAGGTAGACAATGTGAATGTGGAGTGGGAAAAGAGGTAACATCGGGGTAGTGGGAGAGAGAGAGAGGATGGAGAGAAGCAGGATGAAGGGTACGGACATACAGGGAGACGGAATAAACCGAGAGCAGAGGGTTGACTACACTTACCAACCACATACGGCCCGTGGGGGACGGACGCCCTGCACACCCTGACTTGGCCACTACGCGTCACAAACACGCAACATATTGTCTTGTGCACCCAGTAGTGGAAGGCCTGTTAGCTCAGACGGTTAGAGTGTGGTGCTCACGTAACCCATACATGTGCGGATAGGAAAAAATAAAAAAGATATTTGTTGAATCAATAAAATGATAAAAATTGGGGTTGGGGAGGCTTAGGTATTCTCTATAAAACTACTTGAAAACAGAAACAGCAAGTGGCTGTTCTCTATGGGCAGCGTGGCAGGCCCTGAAGACTGGCTGCTGAAGGCCCAGGCCACGCCCCTCCCCCATGGCAGTCCTCAGCCTCCTGCAGCCCAAGCTATTGCTACTCGGTGAAGTCAGCTGCTTCAGCATACTGGGATCAAATTTGACCTCTGTTAAGGAATTGCTGTTACCTTTACTGTTTTTAAATTAGAAAAGTAATATGATTCTACAACTTAATTCCTTCATATAATTACTCAAACCAAATCAAAGTTCCAAGGAGATTATTTACTGCAAAGCAGTGATGCTCCAGGGTGCCTTCAGGCTAACTCCAAGGTAGCAATCTATTTACCCTACAGTATTTGGGGCTCTCTCCTTCCCTCTTCTAAAAACAAACAATTTCACTACACATTAATCCCATAGCTGCTGTCAGCAAAACAGAAGCAGCTACTTATAGCACATTCCCTTAAAAGCTTCTAGACATTGGTTGTCCTGAAGACACAGAGCAAGCGAGTCTCAGCCTGGACACGGACTGGCTGACGTGCTGTCTTGACTCTTTACTCTTTCACTCTGGCTCCTACCAGCCTCGGCTTTCTTCCTCCACTGGGAGTTTGACTGTAATTTAATAGGTCATGCTTTAAAAAGAAATTCTATAATTTTTCAGAATTTCTGCCTGAGTCTCAGGAGGCTAGTTTTCCCCTAAGATCTTAGCTTGTAACTGTGAAGTCGTGGTTAGAATACTATGCACATGTTGGGGCAGGTAGTTAATTTATCAGATACGAAAGTCGGAAGTAGGTACGTGTGTGTCAGGACAATAGCTACGCTGTTTATAGGGTGCCTGAATTCAGGCTACTTTACTGCAATATTTCATTTAATCTCGTAACAAGCCTATGGGGTAAATGGTATTATCCTCATTTTTCGGATGTTGAATCTGAAGCTTTCAGACACAAAGTTGTTGAAGCTCTCACAGATATGAAAGTGACGGAGGTAGAATTTGAACACCTAGCAGTTTGACACTAACGCTCAACAATTCAACTCGTCTAAAGCTCCATGCCAGTGTTTTTTTTGGTTTCATATTTAAATACTGGAAAAGGCTTTCAGTTACCACTTAGGGACGGTCAGGTGAGGAGGGTGGGACGGAGAGGAGATGGGAACGCCTAACACGAGGTTGAGAAGTAACCTCGGGATTTCAGCTGATGTGTTTTTTCCTCTTTCAATTACCAGGAATAATCAGGAGAGTGTTGTAAAAAATGTGTTTTAAAGTGCCCCTATGCGAAAATCACCTGGAGAAACTGTTTCCTCAGCAAAAGGCACGAGATGCTGATGCTAAGGGAAGGACCTAAGTCAGGCTTTGGAGCCCCCGCCACACACTCTCGCCCCTGCTCAGCCCTCCCTGGGGGCACACGGCATCCCAGGGCTGTTCCCCCAAGTGCCCTGTTGCCCACGACAGAGGGCGGCCCAGTCTGACATGGTCCGACCACTCCCGCCTAATTAGGGCCGAATGTTTTCTTTTGTTTTTTCACTTTATTTTCTTTGACATGGCATCAATTTTAAATCTTAAATTTTGGCTGTGGGCAAACAGCTGTGTGTACGTGGCAGGGAACAGGGGTCCCTTCAGGGATCCACTGTGTTTCATGGCTGAATCGTTGCCCAAACAGCTCTGGACACAGGGCTCCACAAATTATTTTTCCCTGAAACTGATTTTTCCAGTTAGTTCTGTATATTAGTTACAGAGTCCTATATTATTTCCCCCATAGGGCTTTCCTGCTCATGATTCCTAAACAAGCTGATAAAAACTCCATTTTCTCCACAGAAATATTTTGGTTGTCGAGGCTTTCTTACCATAATTACTTCCTGAAAAATGCAGTGGTCAATTTCTCCTGAATAATTTTACATTATATTGGGTGCACAAAACTTGGCCCTTGATATTTTAAAGTTGTAAAGCAGAAACTCTTGGCTTGAAAGAGCTGACTGGTTTCTGTTACTCGTTCTCTGGTATCGGCTTCTCATTGATTTAATTAAAAAAAATCTCTCTACCATTTAAATGAGGAACTCTGGGTGAAAACCAGGATTTCTTATGTCCTGAAGAATACAACAACATTTATTAAAAGACATCACTATTTTACTCCTCAACCAAGAACTTCAGGAAGTGGGGTAGGTGAGGAGAAAGGTCTTGGCAATGGCAGTTTGAGGAGAAATGAATTAATTCGATTATTTTCATGGTGGAGATCAATAGTCGTCAGCCTCTGCAGAGGCCCCTGGCCTGCAGGCAGCTGGGTAATCAATAGGCCCGCACAGAGGCGGCCTCCTCCCCGCAGCCTCTCTGATCTTTTCTGGGTAGACTCTTCACGCCTGTGTAATTCTAATTTATGTCAACTAGAAATCAAAGAAATTCCAAGAGGCTTTGGTCATAGGACGTTGGGGTGGACCTTTCACAATCCATTTGTGTCTTTTCCTTAAGCACTGTGGCCCCCTCGGCCCTCCAGGCGACTCCACTGGCCAGGCAAAGAAGCCTCCTACAGAAGCTCAGCCCCTGTGCAGGCCGGGCAGAGGGCAGCGGGGCGGCACCAGGTAAACTGAGGCACTTTCTTCTCCCATCCATAACGCTGCAGGGACATGAGCACAAGCATTTGAAGTGAAATGCTTTGCCAAGAGTGGCTCCCTCAATAACGCTCTTTAATGATACCCCAGACGCTGGCATTTTCAAATCAAATGAACAGTGTGTAAAATTAGTTCTGCATGAAGTTAAAAAAAAATGGAAAGTGAAAGGGAGCTTTTAAAAGCCCCAGCATTTCTTCATCCAACTGCTTTTCACAAGGGTTTGGCATTTGCGAATTGCTGCGTTTATGATGTTATTCACTGCTCGTAACTCAGGCCTGTGTCTCCAAACTGCTGCATTCACACACACTGCAGAGGTTTCCACCACGGCACTTTATCACCGAGGGCTCCCTAACCAGCCAGGCTGCCTCTGGCGAGGTCTGGTTTCCCAGCCAGTGCCAGGCCACAGTGCTCCCTCCCTCCCTCCAACCTCCTTACCCCAAACATTTTTCATTAACCTTGAACACTGCGTTTCCACTACCCTAGAGCTTTCCCATGAGCTTTTTCTTTGTCCTTTTCAGTTTTGTTCTCTTTCCAAACTACCTTGTAAGATATGAGGAAAATATATTATTATTAGATGACATAGATCTATAGAGAATCTAGAGTTCACCGAAGTCGTGAATCCTATTTCCACGCCAAAGCCACTGATTGTCTGTAATTGTGGAAACCCAAGTAAATATATTGCTCTTATTAGGGAGTCCCGTTGATTATACACGTACAAGTATTTTTAGCTAAATCACCAAACAAATGTGAGTTAAGTTGATAGGTGATTTCGGGTCAGCTCTAATTCCCAAGGTCAAGTAAGCCTTTGAACAGCCTTTAAGAATATAAGCTCACCCCAATTCATCAAAGGCATCTCACAGCGATTCTTCTCTCGGTTCTTACAATGCACTGAAGTTTAGGAGATTAGTGGCGTCAGCTTCAAAACCCCCTAACGCGCTTATCCATCCAGCAATCGGAAAAGCTCCTCACACGGGGGCTTCTTAATGCACTTCCTGCCTTTGCAACTGTGCGGGGACGCTGCTACGCTGAGTGACCGAGGGCCCCTCCCTAGGAACTGCAGCGCTGCAGACAAATTCACTGCAGCTCAACTCGGCCGCTGTTTGACAGTCGGATTGCATGTTGCTTTCATCTGCAAAGAATATGTTTCACAACGAGTCTCATCTGTTCTCTACTCACCTTACCAGAGACAGAGTGAAGAAAAACACCTTTCCTACAACAGATACAGCGTATTTTCTTATTGCAATTCTTCAAGAGCTGAAGTGAGGGAAAAAGCTACCAGTTTGGTCAAGTACAGCTTCTAAACTACATATCAGTGGCCCAAATGAAAGAAGTGGCACGTAAAAGAAAATACAGCTGAACTTCAGCTTTCCTCAGAACCGCAGGGATGCAGAACCCCGAGGCAGGGACTCAGGGACCCCTGTATCCCTGCGGCAGGGTCGCCCTGACAGCACTCCTGGCCGGGGCCTCTTGGCCCCTCCTCTGCTCCAGCTGGTGTCCACACAGGGGCAGGAGGGCTCTCGGGCCTTTCTCTAGCGCTTCAGCACCCCTGGGTAGGGCTCTGAGAGCAGAGCGATAGGCTCAAACTAATTCTGTTCTTAAACGCTTTGTTGGCACAGAACGTAACAGATTGAGCTAGACCTTGGAGCTTCTTCATGCTCAGAGCATAGCCCGCTCTGTTTCCTGCTTCTATTCTTACTTTTCACCTTTATTTTTCTCGTTGTGTTATTTCCCTACTGATCCGAACTAGCTTCTTTCACTCACCCGTTTCTGCCACTGCAAACCCTTCTTCATTCCTGTGTCTGAGCAGATGGTCAGTAAGTTGATTCCAAATACAGCGTCCTAGTGAGGCTTCCATTTCCCATGGTAAATCGTGTAAAAAGTGCAATTATGGACACTGGCATTTTTGTGTAAAAAATAAGAATCATTTTAAATGTAGGTGAGGAGAAGGTACCAAGGTACTTCTTTAATCTGAGTTTATTTTTCCCTCTCTTTCTAATTTCCTTTCAAAATGGGATAGTGGGCAACATGATTAGTTTCTTCATTTAGAGACACAAATATCACACAGCACAGGTTAATATAATGGCATTAGTGACAAGAATAACAGACATTATCATTCTAGGTGCTGTGTGTGTTGACTCATTTATACACAAGGGAGGTACCAGTACCATCCTCCTTACAAGGAAGAGAGAGGTGACAGTTGCCGCACATGACACAATAGTAATTGCAGAGCCAGGTTTGAACAGAACTCTGGCCCCAAAGGCCATGTCCTCACTGCTAACCTCTTGTGTGCTACTCAAATCTTTCTGTGAATCCTGATGATAATTTAAAATCTGGAGGCTGAAGAGCTACTTTAATCTACTTTTCCATCCAACCAAAGCAATCAGCAGCCTTTCTGCGCAGGGATTTGCTTGTGCTTTGTGTGTGGTTTGGAAACGTCTACAATTCTCACAGAGCTTCTCATGTTTGGCTCTGCGCTGCCTTTAAGTCTGAAAAAGCCAGACAGTGAGGCTGAGTCCAGCAGCTCCCTGGGCTGTGCTACCGCAGGCTGTGACCAGCCGGCATCCAGCTAGAGCCAGGGGCCTCCCGGAGCAGCTCCCTGGGTGGAGACAGGCTTCAGAGGCTGCTGGAGGAGGGGTGACGCCCTCGGGAACATCACTCTCCAGAACAGCACAGTGTCTCTATCTAATTGTGAACTAATTACATTTGGGTACAAAAGAACCTATTCTTTAACTTAAAATCAGCAAGGTGCAGGTCGGCAAAGACATCTAGAATAACCTCCTGTATTAACTTGGACATAAACTTCTACAGTTTATCTCTGAAGGTGTTTCTTGTTTCTAGAGCACTCACCTATGGACCCTTTCCATTGTTTTAAAAGAAGTTATTTTAAAATGACAGGGTTAGTAGCAGTGGTGGGTCAGTGTGAAGGAGGCGAGAACCCCTGGGTCTCAGGGTTGTTGCTTACTACAGAGTCAGCCAGCTGTGTAGGGTGACTTGAGTGTATGTAATAAGATCTCCCTAAACACAACTGAGTTTCTAGCAAAGGTCTAGTATAAATTGGAATGTTAAAGCATCTACAGAAAAGAGTTAGTCAATTAACAAAAATGACAAAGCACGCAAGGGATTTGGGCCATTCTCCTATGTGGCCCCAGGTTTGCTACATGTAGAGAATATGTGCCCTTTCAGAGGCTTGTATCGTTAGCTTCCCATTCTTTTGCTAGATCTGTCCCCAGTCACCATCTGCATGTGTGAGTTACTGTCAGGTGACAGCACTCTCTTTGTGAGTGTCCCAGCTAGGCCTTCCCTCGGGAAGCAGCCCCCATGGCTGGACACTGGCCTAGAGTTGTACCACAAACATGGACACAGACCAAAGAGACCAAAGACCAAAGAGCAAGTGTCCTCAAACTGTGGCCCGTGGGCCACATACAGCCCGCTGAGGACATTTATCCAGCCCACTGGGTGTTTTTGCTGCTGCTGCCTGTCCTGCTTAGCAGCCGACTCGTCCTGGGGCCCGCTGGCCAGCCCTCTAACAGTCTGAGGGACAGTGAACTGATGCCCTGTTTAAAAAGTTTGAGGACCCCTGCCAAAGAAGGAAAGGCCTGGCTCAGTGTCCTTGGGCCAGTGATTGGTCGTTCCGAGCCCCCATTTCCTTCACAAGATAAGCAACAACTTCTCATATCATAGGGAAAACACAGAAGTAACAAAGGAGAGAATACCCATGTTGTACCTGGCCCTCAATACAGATTTTCATTATCCTTATTCTCAGTCTTGGAAAGGCCCCATGTTAAATGTGGCACCATTTCCCAATCTCACGCTCCCTGGCCAGCTCACAGGACCCCCCTCCGTAGGGGCTCTGGGACTATTTCTCTTCACACGCTAGGAGTGGCAGCTGATGTTTTAGGGAGAAGCAAATTCCCACATACCCCTCACTGGCCCTATCTTGCCCCCAGTGGCCAGAATACATACCTGTTGAGCACTGAATTGCCCTTGGTGGAGAAGCAACTTGGCCTTATTCTTCCCACCTTTACTGTTGCAGTCAACTTGGAACCCAGAATAAAATTTTATGATTAGACCCTATAGATTGCTGCTTGCCATGTGACCGTTGTAATTTCGGTCCATGGACTTTTAAACAGGATGCCAACATCTAAGTTGACTGTGTATATGATTGAGTCTTCTTTTTGCATAAGCACAAAATTCATTATTAAATAGAGAAATGCAAAAATAATCTCAGATTAATTCAGAAAACCAAACAACACAAAGCTGCAATAGGGTGCAGAGTAGGGGGGCTGGGGTAGGGAGGGGGAATGGGACGGCAATCCACTGACTAGACTGATATGGAAGAACAAACAACTCTTACTTTATCACACCTCATCAGCCCCAGGTATCTCAGGGACTTGCTGCTCTGGGCGATCAGGGTGGCTCCTCGGTCCGTAATTTCCTTACACCACCCAACATCCACCGTCTCTATTGTCATGCTGTATCGCCCAATGGCTATCAGCGCTGCAGGAAGGAACAGAGTGGAAGAAAGCATTAGCGTTAGCAGTAAGGGATCTCTATCTCATTATGGCTATTTCTCCCATTTCCTCACTAGATTTGTTCCTGAAATGTTGTGTGTAAATTAATGTTTTATAAACGAAATTAAATTTGAAATGCTTTAGGAAAGCTTGGCCTATGACAAACCCTTTTTGCAAAGTGAATAATCATTCCATAATTTCCCTTTCATTGGACATAACCTTTTATCAGTTTTATTCATTACAAGGTCACCTATATTTTCAAACACTCATATCTGCAGCAGGAATAAATTAAAATGGATTTCAGATATATAACATTACAAAACACCCAAGTACCAACTACATTTTAGCCAAGATAATTTCAATAATTTTTTAAAGAGAAAAACCTATGTAAACACCCTTTTGAGGTGTGTTATACTGCATGTGAAATTTTTTTACCAATTGGTATAATTATTTCCACCTGTTCGTGAACTGTAGCCTGCAACAGTATATAGTATCTTTCACACGGGTGCTTCTCAGGGCTGCTAGGAATTAAGAGCGCATTATACATACAGCTGAATTTAATTGGTGCCGTGCTAGAGTGCAGTGAAGGGAATGTGTTTGTCATGGTGAATTTCCTCACCATATCAGAAGTCCACCTAGTAACATATAAAATGAAGGCTGTCATCTGAAAACTGGGACGGTATCTCTTGGCTGTTTAGTGTTGTGCCACGACTAACATGCAGGTGCTTGTCCCATAATCTATGACATGGACCGTTTCTCACTGCAAAGCTCCACGACCCATCGGCCTGTCAGAGCAACCTGTCAGTGAACACGGCTCTTTTCTCTGGATTTCAGATTTGATAAACGTGCACACTTCTACATTTACGGAGGAGAAAACCAGATTTCAGCACCTCCAGCCAGAATAAGTTTATGGTGTGTTGGTTTGGGAATGGAAACTCTAAAAACAATGCCACAGATATTAAAAAGGAAATAGAAACGATTTGCTAATTATTTCCTCTTTCTAAGATAGCATAAATTGATTGCCGTGACATTAAAGGCAGATGATATTTCCCAAACTGTGTTGGCTAGATTGATAAGAACAGAGTAAATTACTCATGCACAGAAATATTAACCCTTACAGCTCACAGAAAAGAATACTTGGCAAAATCTCTTGCTGATTTCCTTTTTTGTTGTTGTTTTAACTAGAAAATTCATGCCAATGCATTCCAGTACCAAGGCACTCCCAGGTAAGCAGATATTTAATGTTTATGAAAACAACAATCATCACGTGTTCTTCAGTGAAAATACCACGGAGGAAGGCTTTTTTTTTTTTTTAAGTTCCTTGTGGCACCAGCTTCTTAAGTGCTGTCACCTTTAAACCAGCCGCTTTGGCATTTAGAGTTTCCTAAGGGAGACTTGCCTTTAGATTTACTAAAGGTTTGCAGAAGTATCTCAGGTTAATCTCACTGGTGTCCCTGGCCTAAGGAAACTGTCCTCTCTGGTACTGTCGTAGCTGTCACTAGTTCTAACATCCTGAAGATCTCCTGTGACGAATGCAGCAGCAGATACGTACGAGAAATCTCTTTCAACATGAAGCGCTCAGACTATTCCCAAAGATGACAAAGCACAAGGGTGGCCCAAGGTCAGTCCCCAGTGTGCAGCTGCTTTATTGAGGTTTGGGGCTAGAACGTGAAAGTCCTGCGCTGTCCAGAATGAGGTGAATCAGACAGTCTGAGAAGCTTCGGGATGTACAAGCTGATAAAGAGTCAGTGGATACTCACTCTGGGTGGTAAAATCACTGACATTTGGTGTTTGTTTCTTTTTTCTTTCTTGTACCAATTAAGATGCACAACAGATAAGACAACTGAAGATACATCAGGGTACTCAGGTTTTGTTTTGACCTTGTTCTATTACTGAAATTAAATTTTATTATTGCTTAACTCATTCATTTATCCAATAAATACCTCATGAGCTCTAGATAAAGCATTTCTGCCAACGTTTATTGACTGCTCTAAATGTGCCAGGCCCTGGGCTAGCGATTTCAGGGGCATTATCTGATTTAATCCTCACTGCGACCCTATGAAGTCTTACTGTTATTTCCACTTTAATGATCTAAGTCCCAGAAAGATTGAATAACTTTTCTAGCGTCACAAGATGGTGAGTGGGATTTTAAGTTGAGAGCCAAACTCTCAGCCCTGGCTGCATATCAGATCTACTAAATCAAAACCGCAGGGCAAGGCAGCTGGCCGCACCACCAGGGGTGGAAGTGTGAGGGGACATGTTGGGCCTGTGCTGGGCACTGTAACACAAAGATTCGCGGAGCTCAGAGGACAGTGGAGAGGAGGTGGGGTGGGTAGAAATGATAAACAGCCATGGAAACTGTCACCGGGCAGCTCTTGCTCTCATCTCTTCCCATTCCTAACTCCTCATCTTTTAAATCTCAAATCAAACATGAGCTTCTCAGAGCTGATCACCTTATTATCTACTGCTACTGAGAATAATCTTATTGATTTGTTTATTTTTATATGGCCCACTCCCCAGTTAGAATGACGGCTACGAGTCACTGCTGTATGCCCAGAACCTGGCGCATGGCTGGTACAGAGTTGGTTCTTAAAGATGTTAGTTCAGCATCTGACAACCACGTCAGAGGCAGGGAGAGAGGTCCGGGAGCCGCTTACTCTTTGGGAGAGGAGGGGTGTCATGGACGCCCTCACAGAACAGCTGAATTAGGTCTTGCAGGATGGGTAAGGATTCTCCAGAAAAACAAGGAAGTCGAAAGCGCTGGGCAAACGGAGTGGGGAGGATGTGTGAAGGGGGTGAGGAAGCACAGGGGCTGCAGTCATCCCGTGTGGCTGGAGTGAAAAGGACTACAGGAGAAAGTGGCAAGATTCTTTCCAGAAATATTTATACAACGATTAACGCCACGGAGGTGGGCACGAGGGACAAAGAGTAGCAAAGATAAGCAGGGTCCCTGATGCTGTGAAGCTTACAGACTAGTAGAAGAGACAGATGTAAAACAAATCAACATACAAGGAAACGTAACTCCAGATTATGCTGCGGGCACTGAAGGAAACGACTGACAGCTGGGACTGAGTAACGTTTAGATGGGGGAGGACGTCAGAGAGGGTGTCTCTGGTGAAGTCACTCTTCACACCTCAAACAGCCCTGCAGAACAATGCCCATCTTAGGGGCAAGAAAACTGAGGGTAAACAGCTCACCAAGGCCCTGGTTCTAACAGAGTGGCGGAACCAGAGTGCAGACCGAGGCTGTCTGGCTCCAAACCAACGGTCCTGCTACACCAGGTGCACACGTCAGCGCGTGCTTCTCCTCACACTATTCAGGACGTGGACGTCACCCGGCAGAGGAAGCCAAGTGTTTACCTGTGACCACACAGAGGCCTGATGGAATACTGTGATTCTAAAATACTACCTCTCTCTGAATGTGCCCTGTCTTTGGAAATTTGTTCACTGTGGTTCCTAGCTAGGTGAAACCTATTGTGTGGAACGGCCTTTAGTTCAGTTCTAGGCTGAGGTACAGTAGACGGCTTTCCTCAGGGTGACATTTAACCCAGGTCTGAGGCTCAGCTTCCTCGCCTGGTCAGTGGGGACATGGACTATACGTCCTGACTTCTTCACGAGCTCGGTTTGAATTTCAGATGAGACAACAGATGTGAGTGATGTCGTATTATATAAACGCCATGATTTACCTGCTCTTTTCCCAAACCATCCTGCAGTGGTGCAGTTGACGGAAAATGAGAAGACTGGAAAGAGTTTAGAAGACGCAAAGTCTCTGAGAAGATGTGAACATTATGTAGAGTTCTTAATTATCATGTCACTGCTGTAGTTCTTGAATGGCCTCAATCTACTCTCTCTTGGTGATCGTGAACTTGCAGTCTGCACCCGGCGGACGGGCTGTGAAGGTGATGCACGATTACACCTTCAGTAGGGGCTGGTGACACACTACAGATTGTGCAAAACTAATTTACAGTTTCAATGTAATTTTTATATAATTTTTAATGTGTTAAGTGAAACTAATGAAGGAAGTTAAATTTTTAAAAAGGTATACACATTCAAAGCTAGAGTTCAGTGTTTGTGTGCTGGTCAAGGGTGGATATGACCCCGTTCATAGTCATTTCCAGAGGCGTACAGGTGACAGAATCACTGACAGACCTAAGAGTGTATGTACCTAATTTTGAACCAGAAGTTCTACTTACAGGAATCTACTCTGAAAAGATGCCTCTAAAATTGCATATGTAAAAATTATTTATTGAAGCAGTTACTGTAATTGCAAAATAATGAAAAAACCATAAATGTACCTCCACACAGGAGGGTGGTTGAATGAACTATGATACACCCATACAATGGAATACTATACAGCTATAAAAAGTGAATAAGATCACTAGCAACTAATCTGGAATGATTTCAAAATCATTGAGGTAAGTGCAGGAGAGTTTATGTGGTACGCTACCCTTCACTTAAAACAAAAGGGAATATCACAAAATGCATGTGAATCTGCTTATCTGTGCAAAAGTCATCCGGGAGGGGTAAACCCAAATCCATAAAATATTGCTTCAACAAAAGGTTGGTAGAAAAGAAGAGGAAAGAAGGAGGCACAGAAAATCAGGGTGTGGGTGTGAAGAAAGAAACACTTCTGAAAATATCTCTTTTCATACGGCACTGAGATCTGAACCGTACTAACGCTTTAGGTACTTTCCACAATAAAAAATAAAGAAGGACCCAAGGAGGAATAAAACAGTAACAAACGCATCCGATTGTATCATAAATGGACGGCATAACCTCCCAGATAAATCACACAGCTACACCAGAGGGGATGGGAATGAAGAATTAATTTAAGTTGCTTTGAAAAACATCATTTTGGTTGCATATTCTAAGAGGAAAAGAACTGTAAGCAAACCCTGTATTCCAGCTGGTAAATCTACTTCAATCCCTTGGCTATAGTACATGTAATCTAGCATCAGAAATCATGAGAGCCAATCTTTCCATTGTTAGAGAAGGAAGTTACAAATAAGAAAATGGGACAGGCAAATAAGAAAATGGGACAGGCTTATAACGAACCTTGTGGCGCTGCGTTGAAACCAGAGATGTTAGAATGACCTCAGGGTTCTCAGTACATATCTACACATAGACATCGACACAGATAGCCAGCTATGGAAGTAGCAAACATGGTGTTTTTGTATGTCTGGTTCAGCTACATGCGTGTATTTCGTAGCTCTTCTGACAGGGCCCAGGAATAACAGCACCATAGGAGCACTCAGACCTTGGTTTCCAATACCATTCTCTAAGAAGAAGTATCAGGACTTCTTAGAGAAATGGTTGATTCCAGGACTGGGGCAGGGAAAATACAGCGTGAGTCTGGAACCTCTTTTGATGTCAGAAAAATTAATGCTTTAAAAAGAATGAGGGCATGTGAAAAACACAGGCTACAATCAGAAGGAGCTACCAATGGTCGGGGCTGGGACAACGTGGGCATCAAAATAAGTAATGACAGCACAGGGTCATTGTTAATAAATTAAGTATCTACAAGTCCATGCCGACATCAATAACCAAATAAATAAACAAATAAAGAGGAAAGGAGGGACCCCTCTTCCTTACTGAAGGATTCCAGTTAGTAAATGTAGATGGCAGGAGGGGATCACAAAACATCACTGGCAAAGACCCAGTAATAATGGGTAATACCCACCCACTGAGGCTAAAAGTAGTCGGTAGAAGTTGGAGAAGGAAAAATATTGGCATGATACCAAAGATATTTATCAATTGCCCAGGGGAAAATTGTAACTTTACAGTGGAGAGAGCAACAGAGACCACCTTAACCTTAACCAAACAGTCAAGGTTAACATCACACGCAAACATCACGTACCCCCTGATCTCTTCTGTGGTGTTCTTGCCAAAATGAATAACCTCAATCTACTCAGAAGCAAACACCACACAAACCCAAAATGAGAAACAGCCTGCAAATTAATTCACCAGTACTCATCAAAGGGGTCGAGGTGATGGAATACAAAAAAAGAGTGAGGAACTGTCACAAATAGGAGGAAACTCAGATGAGCTTCACAGCTTCTTCACACCCGCACCCTGATTTTCCAGTGTGAGATCCTGGAAGACAAAGAAATCAGGAAAAAAACGGGCAACATTTAAATAAGATCTGTAGGTTAGTCAATTTCACTGCTGCAGTATTAGTTTCCTGACTTTGATAATTGGGGACTCAACTGTACCTAGTATGTTGTTATATAAGTTGTGTGAGTTGTCACCCGAGGTGGGTGAAGAGTCTGAGTGAACTCTACTATTTTTGCAACATTTTTGTAGTTCTAAAATTATTTCAAAATAGAGTAAAAAAAGCTAGGACAAGCTAATAATAGATAACAAATGAATTAACTAAGCAGAGAACTAAAATTGTCTAAATGAAACAGACATTTTTACAATGAAACATCTGAGATATAAACATTAGCACTAAAAATAACTTCTTCCTCATGGAAGGAAGATTAGTCACAGGAGCGAGCGCATTAACCAGCGACCTGCAGGTGCCATTTCGTCCTTTCCAGTGCTACCTTCTGCTATGGATCTATGTACCTGTAATAAAATCACAAGAAAGGCCCTACTGCTTGAAAGAATTAGGGTTAAAATGTACCAGTGGGATTAACATCTTTCATGTAATACTTCGATAAAAGCCATTTGCAAAGAAATTTCTTGGCACCATTACAAAGAGATAAATATGAAAAGGGCTCTTCTTTGTAGAAGCCACAGAAGCTCCAAAAACAAAGAAATGACAGTTTCAGAGACATTTGTTGTTGTGTTGTGGGTCCCTGCAAAGGCTCCCTCCACCCCACAGGGACTGCAGTGCTGGGTCCTCACCCTGGCTGTTCGGGAGAATCACAGATCCCGAGTCCCAGCCCTGGAGACTCGGGTTCAGGAGCTGATGTAAAAGCTGCTGTGATCCGTAGCGCCACCAGGGCTGAGAACTATCGGAACAGAATAACCTACAACTCGGGAAAGTCAGTCAACTCCAAAGGAAAGCTCGCTGGCTTCTAAGGATATAAATAGCTCTGTGTTCAGATACTTTGAAACCATTTGGTCTTTCCAACAGTAGTTACTTCTCTGCAACGCAGATTTTTTAATCTCTTCTAATTTACGTCCTTTACTTCCACGTTATACATTTCTGTATGATTTAACCGTGGTAAACCTACACTGATCCCAGTCTGAAATATTTCCGGACTGTCCTTTTTTGGTAAATGATTTTTTCTTCATTGCACTTGTATTTCCAGCAGCAGTACTTATCAGAGCATTTCCTATTAAAATATTTATCAACATATTTGTCTTCCTCTCTAGATCACAAAGACTCTGAAGCACTGAATGGTAGGATGCGCTATCTAGGACTCTGAATCTCTGAAATCAAGTGTCACTTACTTTTCATACTTTCAATTAATGTTTTGGCAGTGCACGTAGAGAGTCACACCTGTCTGAAGGGTACAACCTGCTGGATTTTAGCAAGGTTAAGACAACTGTATGACAGTGTCCAGGTTGAGACATAGCGCATGACCCCGCAAGCCCCCTCATCCCCACTTTGGTCGTTACTACTCCATCATAAGGATCATAAGGATCATCTTAACTTCCAACCACACGTATTAGCATTTCAGTTTTTAAACTTTCTATACATAAAGGCAAACACCACACACTCCTCTGGGTTTTAGCTACCCACTATGTTTGCGAGATTCACCCAGCCTGCACGTGTATGGGTAATATTCCGTACTCATCCCAGGGCTGTGTGGGATTTCATTCTACTAACAGACATTTGGGCTGTTTCCACTTTGGAGCTACTGAAGAGAACATGGCTGTGAACATGAGCGTATGTGTGGATACACGCTTCCCCTTCAGGTGAGTAAATACTCAGGAGAGGAATTCCTGGGTCACATGATCAGTGCATGTCCACCTTTACCAGAAGTGACAAAACGGTCTCCAAAGTGGCTGTACTATTTTGTCTTCCCTTGTTTGAAGGCTCCTTGCTTTTTCTCCAATACTTGGTACCGTGGGTATGTAGTATTACCTCCTTGCAGGTAATAATTTAATTTTTATTTAATTAAATAAATTAAGTAATTTAATTTTTATTTCCCCAAGGATTAATGATACTATGGATCCTTTCATGGTATTAGGATTTTTTTTTTAAATCCTAGCATAGTGTGTCTACCCTGGCAAGTACTTAGTAGATATATACATAGATTCTTTAATTTACATTAATGAAGTAGACAAGACCGGTAATTTTTCTATTATATGTCTGACTACAGTAAAACATAGATTTTAAATAACATAGTTTTCTATGTAATTTGAAGGAAAGTACGAGTAAAATAAACATAGTCTATTCTTTGAGACAAAAGTTAAAAAAGTAAATTCAGAGAAAACTAAGGTTCAGAAAATATTTGGAAAAGCTCGGTTACTGGTGAACATTGTAGAGACTGTGGAGTAGGCTTTATTTAGGAACTCTGAATCTCTGAAGTCGAGGGGAAAGTAGACAGAATGAAGTCTGCAGCCCACCAATGGTGGGTAACATTAGAGAGTGAAAACTTGGAGTTTTGCTATTATTTTCAACCAGCTACATATAGAAACATTTGCTTTTCATAATTCTGCTTAAGTCCAGAATAGCAACAAGTAAGTATTGGACCAGCTGGCTGTGGTCCTTCACCTTTCTGGGAAGAGACTCCCCTTGCGTACACATCCCGAAACAGAAAGGTAAGCCTATTCCCAGGCTGCCTGTTGCCTTCCTGTCAAACAAACAGATTTGTGGAAAAGTTGAGACTTTTTTAAAAAAGTCTTTAATGTATCAGAAGCAAGGAAAAGCATTGCCTCCTTTGTCTCTTCCTATTTATTTTTATTTTAAAGGCACAAATCTGATTGGGTATGTAGAAACTATTTCCTATCCTGTGACTTCTAAACATGAAATAAACTAGGGCTGTATTTAGAACCAGCCTACATTGAACTGATCTGATGCACAGCTCTGGCTTTCCACGATGCTGTGTTTAGTGGCAACCAACCCTTTGAGTGGAAGGTCAGGTTCCCCTGGCAATCCCCTTATTAAATTTTAGAATTCAAGATGAGGAAGGGAAAAAAAAGCCTTACAACCCTAATGTTAGCTGAGAACCTGAAATCCCTGGTTCAATGATTCTTTTTTATTCCAGCCTGCATAAATACATATATTACTTATCAAAGAATTATGCGTCCTTTTCAAAATCCTGACATTATATTAGATTTCCTCACTTTATGAAAAGTGAATTCTGGTCTTAAATATATTAATTCATAGATATGGAAAAGTACATTAGTGTCTCTGTCATATATCTGCCTTGTCCACATTTGTGAACAAAGTTTTCCAGATTACTGTACATACAGGGCATCAGTTCAAGCAAGTGTCAGATACAGAAAATTGGACCCAGTAAATATATAGCAGAGTAGGATGTGATTTCACTGACTACCCTCAAGAGACACCAACATTGGTGAAAACATTCAAGCTGATCAATAAACATTGTAAAAGTATCTAGATATCAAAGCAAAGGAACCCAGAGGAAGAGGAGCAGGTGGAGATAACAGCAGAGTGAAGAGATGATCTCTCATTCAGCAAATACCGACTGAGGACCTGCTATGTGCCAGGTGATCTTTTAAGAGCTGGGGATAAAGAGATCAAAGCCCTGCTCCATGGAGCTTATATTCTGAATACAAACAAATAAATAGGACATATTATTCATTACATGGTGAAAAATTCTTTAGAAACAAAATAAGGAGAGACCAAGATGGGAGTGCTACAATTTTAGGTCAGGTGGTCAGGGAGAGCCACCATACTCAACAAAGAAAGTGACAATGGACAGAGAACCTGAAGGGGCAGGGAGCAGCCCACACAGACAGCCAAGGGAGAGCCGTCCCGCAATGAAAGCCTCGGGCCCAGCCCGTGAGGTGGGAAGATCGCTAGCTTCAGAACCATGGAGGGGAGGTACGCCAGATCAGGGAACTAACAGAGGAGACGAGGGTGGGAAAAATAATCACCCTGTAGGATATTTTAATATTGGCTTTCACTGTAAGTAAAATGGGAATCCACTAAAAAATTTGGGTCCGAGGAGTGGTGTGATTTAGGTTAAATTTTCAAAGAACTGCTCTGTCTTCTGGGCTGAGAAGACAAAGGCAAAACCAGAAGCCTGAAGGCCAGTCAGGAGGCCACTACAGGCACCCAAGAACGTGACAGCGACTGGCCCGAGGCAGGGTGTCAGAGATGAAGAGAAGGCGCTGACTGTGGAGTAGACGTTGAAGACAGCGCCCCCATTTGCTCATGAGTTGCATGTTAAATGAGCAAAAGAGGACTCAAGGATATAAAAAGAAAAACTTCTTTTCTTGATGTTTAGATTTGACAACTTTCATACACAGGGTTTTACATAGTTGCTCTTTGTGTCCTTGTGAGCCCAAGTGTCCCTGAACTGATAGGAGCCTACTGGTTTCCTCTACTGGATGGAAACTCGGCTGAGAGGGGTAAAGACTCATCTCTGTATCGTCCTGGGCTAGCATGAACATGGAAGGCCTTTGTATGTTAGTATTCACTATTTGTTCATTTCTATACAGATGCTTCTCGACTTACAGCAGAGTTATGTCCTCACAAACCCATTGTAAGCTGAAAATACCATAAGCTGAAAATGTTTTTACACCCCTAACCTCCTGGACATCATAGCTCAGCCTCACCCACCTAAACAAACTCAGAATGCTTACCTTAGCCTATTACTCAGCAAAATCATCTAACACGAAACCTATTTTACAATAACAGTGTTGACTATCTCATGCAATTTATTGAGTACCGTACTGAAAGGCAGAATGGTGGATAAGTGTGAAAAGCATGGTCTCTACTGATGGTGGATCACTTTTGCACGATTATAAAATTGAAAAATCACGAGTCAAACCGTTGTACGTCAGGGACTGTCTGTATGTGTATCTTAGCACGGTTTTAAGCACTTTGGGGAAAAACACAAAAAAGGTGTTGTTTATTCTCTAGAATTCACACTCATTCTTTAATTGTAAAAATATTTACCAAGTAGCTCCAAGTATGCCAATCACTGTGATGACTGCAGGTGTCTTTGCTTGGGGAGATGACGGGTAATACATATTTTGCCTTATATTTTTTTGTATTTAACATTTTTCAATAGTAGGCATGTTTTCCTTTTACAAAGTAAAACAAGCAAAAAACCCAGAAAAACAGGTTTTCAAAGGTTTTCACTGGATGGATCGCTTAATTTTGCCAGAGCAAAACGCAGAACTAGACACTTCGCGCAGTGGGTTTCCTGACTACTCCAGGGCTCCCCCAGGCAGACGTACAGAGTCGCTGGTGCCAAAGCCCAGCACCGAAAATCGTGTGAGAAAAGCAGACAGCTATTTACAACCTGAAACTATACACAGAAAGTGTAGCTCCCTGTCCCTCCCTCACTGTGGGTGGAGCAGCTGTAACTCAGGAGCTACTTTCTGGAGGGGGATTACCTCAGATACTCCCAATAATTTTTGCTTATGAAAGTTTTTACCATAAACAAGGCAAAGGAAATTAAAACATGAAATCTAAAGCTCTTCAACTGGACTTTTGCTAGTTTGGTGGAGAACTTTTAAACATAGAGAACACTGAACTTTCTATACTCTATGTACGATTTTCTCTGTGATTTTCCTGCCAGTGGCCCCCTCCACCCCCAATCTGCTGTCTAATATTCCTATCGCTCAAAGTCCAGCTGCTATTTCAACCCCCAAAGCCGGTGAGGGGTTGTGGTATCCCTGCCAGTGCTAGGGACCAATAAAAACATAGGAGGGAAATACTAAAGGAATGTGAAGTGAAAAAAGAGAGCTCAAGAGAAAAGGATGGAGGTGCAGGGAATAAGCAGCACGGACGGCACAAAGGAGAGAGGCCGGGCTCTGCGTCTGACCCGGGGGCCTCAGTCACGCACACGAGCTCACGTGCTCACACGTCCCCAGACACACAAACACGTATTTATCTGCAGGCCCTGATCCACAGGCAGAGTTACACCTTCCTGATAAAGAAAGTCGAGCTTCAGGGTCTGTCAACCTGGGTCCCAGAAATGTGTTTACCTAATGACATGGATTTGTAACCTCTATAAAGACAACATGCTGTTGCATTCCTTTTCTTAATGAGAGACCTCAAACTGTCCAGACCTTAGGCCCCGTGAAGTTCTGAATCTATCCCTGACCTAATCAAGAATATTCTGATTCAGTGTGTTTGGGGATGAATCGTGAGTCTTTTGTTTTTTTCTTAAATGTCACCAAGTGATTTTGATACACAGCCGGGTTTGGAAATCTCTGATGAAGGCTCCAGACTGATCAGTTTAATGAGTTCCTGCCATCTAGGTAATATTTCTTTCTGGAGCTCTGCCATCACGGATTGGGACATAAACCATATAACACTATGTAGTTTGGAAAAAGCTGACAACTGGCAGCATTTACTTCCACATTGCGGTGATGAATCACATAACCCTCTGTGCCGAGTAATTAACTAGCCATTTGTATGTACTGGCTGTAGTGATATAGTCCCTTCCAACGAGGAAGGAAAGGGATTTGGACATAACATTAACAGTTGTTAATACCAAGCAAATAGAGTAAATTGAATTTATTAAAAAGAGGATGTGTGTGGATTTTTCCCTAGGAGTTGATGTAATTTGTCTAGCTTTCTAATTATAGCCGGGACAGAAAATGGCTGAACCCAAAGACCTCTCACGGCATCTAATAAACTTTTACTTACATGGAGAACATTTCTTGGGTTGGAGAATGACAAATAATTTACTAAGCTTTTCCTGAAAGATAGCTAAAGGTGTTTCACCTATATCCAGCTGATGAATTAGCTTTAGCTAATAATCAGTGTCGTGAGACAGGGAAGCAGCAGCCTGTAATTACTTTGAAAGGAATGGAGGAACAGATCTGATAAAGAAACTAAATCAGCGATTCCTCTGGAGGCAGACGGAGTGGGAGAAAAGCTTCCAGGGAGGCAAAGCTGGGGACACTGGTAATTTTTACCTCCCTGGCATTAATTCTCGCTCTATTCTAACAAGCCCTCAATTCTCCTTTCCAGCAGTTTGGGGATGGTCGTCAAAGCTTCCCTCTGCCTTCTTCGGGTGGGGAGTGGGCTATGTCCCTGGTCAGACTAACCATTCGGTTGCCGGTACCTGACTCTTGCCTGGAGTGACATCAGGAAAACAGCTGCAGTCCAGCCGTCCTGGGGCCAGTTCCCTAGAGAGACTGTTACTAGTCCCACTTCCTGGAGACCCCGTGTTCTTATCTTTTCCAAGGCACACCTTATTTAGTCTTTACTTTGATTTTAGGAGTTACTCCATTTTCTTTCAATATATTTCTTTGCTTTTGTTCTTTGTTTTGGTTTTAAAGTAGCCTCTGTTGGTTTCTCTTACTTGCAACTAGACATAAAACTATGGGGCGGTGCCTGTGGGGGAAGTGGTGGGTTCAAACCCAGCCCCAGCCAAAAACTGCAAAAAAAAAAAAAAAAAAAAAAACTATGGACATGGCAACTCAGTTATTTCCTACAATAACATAAAAATTTCCAAAGGATTCTTAACAATGCCCAGCTGAAAGAGTCATGGCAGCAGGAAATATAAATGTGGCTTAGTTAATAAGAGATTTGTTCTGAAATGTTACTGAAATATCTGTGTTCACTGTTTTAGGAGTCAAATTAAAATAACCTTACTTAGTCCAGCAGGATGTCTTTTCAAAATTTTCAAACAATGACTCTATTGATTTTACCAAAATGGTACTAATTATGGTAAAAATTAAATCAATAAAGTACAAAAAAACTTAATAGTTACCCAAATCCCACTGTCTAGAAATGCCATCACTAATACATGGAACACTGTCCCGGCATCTTCTGTATAAAGTCAGACCAAAAGAAAGATTAAAATTTCACAAAGTTTCATATATTCATATAATTACATATGCTTTTAAAAAAGTATTTTATTTGTTTTTACTTGAATTTAACCAAGATACAGAAATTGAATTGCAACTAAAAGCATCACAGAATTTCTGTTAAATGTTTAACATCAGAGATTCTTAAAAGAATCTGCCTAAATTTTAAAATGTATGAAACCTCTCTCTATTTTACATATCCTCCCTGCCACACTGGATGGAAGGAGGAGGGCTTTGTTTCACTCATCTTTTTATCCAGGCTGTTACCTTGCAGGCAGTCATCACGCATTACGTATCACTCAGATGAACCTAATGTTTAAGAATTCTCTGCATTATTTGTTATTTCTCACACTGTGGAGAAATTATAACATCTCTCTAATGTTATAATTTTTAAACAGAATATTCTTGGGGGACACTTCTGGTTAGCATAAAAGTGAATGTCCCCATCCAGAGTGGCACACCCAGCAATTCTGGGAGTAGCATCATGAATCTCCCATAGTGTAGTGGCCCCCAAAGAGGTGGGGATATTGTGTAGAGTCCCAGTTCCACATCCCAAAAATGCCAGGAAAAGAACTCTCCAACGGGTAAATGGTGTCAATGGGCCATTGCCATCATCAGTCCCCTTGGCCTAAGTGGGGGAAATCTCCAAATGTAAAGTGAGTAGAAGAGAGAAGAAGAAAGTGCCAGAATTCAGTGCAAAAAATGGACCAAACAGTTGTGTTATTAGTAACATATAACCTCTTGAACATAGAAACCTGAGGGGTAAGAGTGTCCAGATAAAGGAAATGATAGGTTTGTGACACAGAGACTGGACACAAAGATTCCCAAATGGTTGCTGCAGACTCCCCACATCCCCGTTAGGTAACCAACGCCAGACAATCAAAGAATAACCTGACAAGAACTAACACAGGATCATTTATATTAATTGTGACCCAACATTTTATTTGAGGGTGTCATTTCCAGAGGAGCGAGGAGTGGGGAGGGAAGTGAGGCCAGAAGCACCAGAGGGAACCTCGTGGATCTTGTGTCGAAAGGGTTCTGACTCTACAAAAATCAAAAGAACTTGTATAGTTCCAGGGAAATAAATTGCTGCAGAGTAACTAAGACATATTGAAAAACGTATTGATCCTACGGGACAAAGGAAGAATTATGTGGCTTCCAGGCTCTGAAAACAAGGACAAGTTTGAAGGATAAGAAGCCAGATTGGGCTTGCTTCTTTCTCCACAGCAAAACTGAACCACTTGTCTATGAAGTTTTGAAAGTAAAAATAAATATGATTCCCACATTTACTATTT
Organism: Galagoides demidoff; assembly: GCA_963574575.1. Classification (NCBI taxonomy): domain Eukaryota; kingdom Metazoa; phylum Chordata; class Mammalia; order Primates; family Galagidae; genus Galagoides; species Galagoides demidoff. The sequence continues at coordinate 71,006 of CAUYQV010079052.1, forward strand.
GGCCATATTGTTCCTTAAGCATAGAAGTGCCAGTCTTTCTCCAGAACTTTGGGAATATATGATTGACCTTAAAAAAAAATCTAAAGATAATATCTAGGCACTCAATAAAAAACAAATCTTAGAAATAAAAATAAAATCATGGAGAAACTTACGGTAAGCGCGGAACCAGAGCAAAACAACTGTGAAAATTGTGGGTACAAAAGGAGGTAGAAACTTTGAAACCTGACAGTGTGGCAATGTGACAGTGAGCAGATAGGACAGGACGGAGAGGGAGTGGAGGGCGAGGGGGAGGGGCTCCACCTTTCTCATCTTTCCTGAAAGGGAGTCTATAAGTCGTCTGAGTCCTTAAAGGTGTAAAATCATCTTTATTTCACTTCCACACCGAGTGTAGGGGCAGTGTCCAGAGAGGCGGGTGGACGGCCCTCGCCCCCGTCTGAAGGCCGGCTTCACAGTCTCCTCGCCCCCTACACGGCTTTGAGAGAGTCGAGCCATCCTCACGTCTCGTCTGTAGCGTGGATCGTGTCTTCTCTCTAGGGGAACTTTTAGAATTTCCTTTCCATCCTTGGCAATCTGAAATGCCATGATGATGTGCCTTCATGAGGAGCTATTTTCATACATGGAGCTGAACATTTGCTGGGCCCATTCAATCTGGAACTCATGTCCTTCCTTCTTTCAGAGCAGCCTGTTCTTTTTTTCTTTTCAAAGATGCAATTTATTTTCTCTCTGAGAATATATCGATAGTTTTGGATGTTTCCTTTTGCCATCTCCATTGCCACTGTTTCCTCACATTTCTGTTTGTTTTCACATCTCTTTTATGCTGGAAGCCTTTCTCAAATGTGAAGTCACCCAAAGATTTCTGACCACACCGCTTGAGTTTTTTAGTGTATCCAATGCACTGAAAGCTGAGCCTATACAGGTTCTGTGAGCCAAGAAGCTCCCCTGCCTTGGGGTCCTTCTCTGAAAGTGTTTTGTTAAGACACATATCACTTCTCCTAATTTCTGCTTTCTAAAAATGTGTTGATATAGCTCAACCTCTCCTGTCTCATTTCTTATTTTGTCTTATATCAGTTTGACAAGATTTTAGGAGAAAGAAACTATAAATACAGTGGTCTACCAACAATTTAATTGATTAGACAGAAAGAGTGTGGGAAATCTATGGTCTTTACTAATTCTTCCCAGTTTTAGGCATTCACTAAAAATTGCTTCCTTTGGGGTTGAATGAAATATGTAATTAAGGCCAGGTCAATCTCTTCACATGTATTTGTGGTACATACCCTGTCTGTTAAAAAGCAAAAACAAAAGGCAGAATAAAATCAGCATGACGTAGCATCAAGGGCAAAGATTATACCCTGGAAAATACAGCTAAACCTAATAATTAAATAATTATTAAATACTTTTACATTTTCCTGGTTTCTGCACTATTTCTCTGTAGTACCATTGACTTTTGAACAACATGGGTTCACTTATATGCAGACTTTTTTTAATAAATATATTAAAGTCTCACTTTGTTGCCCTCAGTAGAGTGCCATAGAGTCACAGCCCACAGCAACCTCACACTCCTGGGCTTAGGAGATTCTCTTTCCTTAGCCTCCCAAGAAGCTGAGACTAACTGCCTGTCACAATACCCAGGTATTTTTTTAGAGATGGGGTCTCGCTCTTGCTCACACTAGTCTTGAACTCCTGAGCTCAGGCAATCCACTTGCCTTGGCCTTCCAGAGTGTTGGGATTACAGGCGTGAGCCACTGCACCTGACTACCGGGAATTTTTTTGAACATTTACAACAACTTAAATAGATGAACCAAGTGATCTAGAAACACTGAAAAAAATTAAGAAAAAACTATGTATGTTATAAATGTGTAAAATGGAAATACATACTAATTCATTTTATCATTTACTACAGGATAAATAATTGTATTATAAAACATTAATATCTATCAGAACTTATGCACACAGAGACCTTCCATGGCAAACAAAGATGCATTATTCAATCATAACTATTAACATTATCCATGTATAGCGTAGATTACTGTAATGATTTCATAGCCACTCCTGTTGCTATGGTGGTGAGTTCAAGTGTTCATTATCCTCAGAAGATGCCCTGTGATGCTAATCACCTCCACGTGAGCAGTTTGTCTCTCCAATGAATTGAGATCACTTTTTACTGTGATACGCTTGTGGTTATCCCATACTTTCCATCATGTTTAGTGAGATACCGCGAGCCCTGAATACCACCACGAGACCTGCACACACTTCTGATGATGCTGGAAGTGCTTCTGAGAGGCAGGGAAAAGCCATGATTTACAATGTTGAGTTGATCAATAAGCAACACAGGCTGACGTCTGCCCTCTGCTTCAAGATAAATTGATCCAATATAAGGAACATTATACACCAAGAAAGGAAATCTGTGAAGCTGTTGGCAGGTGCAAAACCTTTGCACTTTCTGTAAAATATTGTACCTTTTAATCTAATATTGAAAATGCAGCTTTTATGTGAATACAGATTTGCTCTAAGAAAAGGCATGTTTCTAGAGTTTAACGTGATCTGAGAAAATGTAGTCATTACACTAGCTGACAAAGCAACAGGAAGGTAAAGGATCTAAAGCTATCAGATAACTTAGTGCCAGCAAAGGATGGTTTGATAACTTTAGAGTTTGGGCTTTAAAAATGTGAAGACAATAGAAGCAGCCTCATCCAACTAGATGCCAGTGAGAAAATTATTGAGGACAAAGAATATCTGCTTAAATATGTTTTTAATGCAGATGAAAGTGCTCTATTCCAGGGGGAAATGCCATAAGGAGCGTGTATTAGTAAGGAGGAGAAGTGAGGATTGGGACTTAAGCAGAGAGGGGTATGCCAACTCTACTGTTCTGTGAAAAAGCAGTCAGGTTGTAATCAGGGCTGCCCGCTCCCATGTCTTGTAGGGAAACAATGAATACCAGCTGCCAGGCTTTTGGTTATACAAGAAGTTCTAGACAGCAACATCCCTGTTTCTGGTTTGGCTCCATCATTCCTGAAGTCAGGAAGTACCTTGTTAGCAAGGAACTGCCTTCTAAAGTTCTTGTGCTATGAGCAGTGCCCCTGGCCACTCAGAACCCCGTGAGTTCAGCACTGAAGGTATCAAAGGGGTCTACTTGCCCCCCAAACCCAGCATCTCTAATTGAGCCTCTAGATCAGGGGATCGCAAGGACCTTTAAGGCTCATCACACACAGTGCTCTATGGGAAGAGCATCGGTGCTCTGGACGACAATCCTGTTCTTTTTTTTTTTTGGAGACAGAGTCTCAAGCTATCCCCCTGGGTAGAGTGCCATGGCATCACAGCTCATAGCAACCTCTAACTCCTGGGCTCAAGCGAGTCTCCTGTCTCAGCCTCCCAAGTAGCTGGGAC
>CAUYQV010079054.1:0-49810 GCA_963574575.1 Galagoides demidoff
ATCCTGCAATTCCTTTATTAGGTATATATCCAGAAGACCAAAAATCGAATTACAACAAAGATATTTGTATCAGAATGTTTATTGCAGCCCAATTCATAATTGCTAGGTCATGGAAGAAGCCTAAATGCCCATCGACCCACGAATGGATCAATAAATTGTGGTATATGTACACCATGGAATACTATGCAGCCCTAAAGAAGGATTAAGACTTTACCTCCTTCATGTTTATATGGATGGAGTTAGATAAGTATCTTAAGAATGGAAGAAAAAGTACCCAATGTACATAGCCCTATTTTTGAAACTAATTCATAGCTTTTATAGGAATGTCATAACCTAATTATAGCCTTAGAATATGGGAAGGGAGTGGGAGAGGGGAGGAGAGGGTGGTGGATGGGGGAGGGAGTGTGATTGGTGGGGTCACCTCTATGGTTAATCTTACAAGGGTACAAATGAATCTTTCTAAAAGCAGAGCATGAATGTCTTGACTCAATAACTAAGAAAATGACATGAAGGTTATATTAACCAGTTTGATGAGAGTATTTCAAAATGTATATGAAAACAGCACACTGTACCTCATGGTTGCATGAATGTACATAGTTATGCTATAAAAAATTTTTTAAAAAAGAGAAGAAAAAAAGTCAGTCCTCCTGCAATGAAGTGACTGTTCTTCCAAATGTAAAGAAATCAGCATAGTAATTCATAAGTATAAGGTATTATGATGTCCCCAAAATAACACAGTAATTACCTAGCAATGAATCTTAATCAAAAAGAAATCCTAAAATGCCAGATAAAGAATTGTAAATATTAACTATAAGCAGCTCAATGAGATACAAGAGCAACTTGAAAATCAATACAAAGAAATCAGAAAATCAATTCAGGATATAAATGAGATAGATATCTTTAAAAAAAATGTAACTATAAAAATGAAAGCTTCATTGAAAGAATGACAAAATACATTTGAAAGACCAAGCAGAAGAAAGAATCTTCAGAACTTGAATACAGGTCTTTTGAATTAATCTAGTCAGACAAAAATAAAGAAAAAAAGAATGGACAAAATCTTTGAGGTGTATAAGAAAGACCACATTAAGTAACCAAACTTACAAATTGTCAGTATTTCTAAGAGAGAAGAAAAAGTTAAAGGTTTAGAGAATCTATTTAAGGAAATAATTAAGGAAAACTTAATAAGTCCAGCAAGAGATTTAGAGTTCTAGATAATGAAGGCCCAATGAACACCAGAAAATACATTGCAAGACAGGGTTCACCTTAACATACAGTCATTACACTGTCTAAAGTCAACATGAAGAAAAAATCAGCAAGACAGAAGCATATGTCACCTACAAAGGAAATCCCATCAGAATAACTTCCAAACAGAAACCTTACAAGCCACAAGAGATTAGGATCCTATTTTCAGAGTGCTAAAGGAAAAGAAACTTCCAGCTAATATTATATCCTGCTAGAATAAGCTTCATAAATGAAGGAGAAATTAAGTCTTTCCCAGACAAGAAAACACTAAGGGAATTTATCACCACTAGACTACCCCGACAAGAAATGCTGAAAGGGGTCCTCAACACAGAAACAAAAGGTCAGTCATAGCCATCATAAAAACACATTAACGAAGGCTTGGCGCTGGTAGCTCAGTGTCTAGCGCGGCCAGCCACATAACGGAGCTGGTGGGTTTGAACCCGCCCTGGGCCTGCCAAACCACAATGACAGCTATAACCAAAAAATAGCCGGCCATTGTGGCAGGCGCCTGTTGCCTCAGCTACTTGGGAGGCTCAGGCAAGAATAGCTTAAGCCCAAGAGTTTGCAGTTGCTGTGAGCTGTGATAACTATGGCACTCTATCCAGGGCAACATAGTAAGACACTGTCTCAAAAAAAAAAAAAAATTAACTATAAAACTCAGATCTTATAAGACAATTACAGAAAGAGGAAAAGAAAGAAACTAAACAGCAACACAACGGAACTCTACCAAATCACAGAGGGGAAAAAAGGAAAGAAAAATGTGTAAAACAACTGGATAATAATTAGCAATATGACCAGAGCAAAACCTTACATACTGATATTCTCCTTGAACATGAATGGATTAAATGCTCCACTTAAAAGTTATAGATTGGTGCAATGGATTTTAAAAAGAAAAAAATCAGGCGGGCCCCGGCAGGAGGCAGAGCACGTAGGGACAGCATGGGAGGCCTGGTGCGTCTGGACTTGGGAGTTCCAGGGGTTGAGGCACAGCGAGAGGCTGCACTTGGAGTAAGACGCCAGGGCCTCCTGGACGGCGTCACCGCTTCCTCTGTCGGTTCCTTTTTCCTAATTCGAAAGCGATGGCACTAAGAAGAAATGAGAAATACAAGCTTCCTGTTCCACTTCCAGAAGGCAAGGTTCTGGAAGGCAAACAATGGGTACTGGCAAGACGATTGGCTCTGGAGGATTTGGATTGCTATATTTAGACTTAATATATCTTAATGTAAGCAGTTTGGAATACAGAAAACAAATATTGGATTGGACCTAGAACACCCTATCCATTCATTGCATCATGATTTCTCCACACAAGTCCTGGCTTCTTAATTAATTGAACTGATCCTAGCCCTTTTCTCCTAAATCCTAATTGAAAAGTTCAATCTGAAGAGTTCCTGCCCATCACCCACAGTCTGTTAGCTTTCCCCACAAATAAACCAGAGAAAGATGCACAACATGTAATAAAAGTAGAATATCTGTATAACAAGGGTACAAGTGAACTTTTCTAGAACTAGTGTATAAATGTTTTAACACAATAACTAAGTTAATGACACAAAGTCTATGTTAACCCGTTTGATGGAAATATTTCAAATTGTATATGAAAACACTACACTGTACCCCATGTTTGCATTAATGTATACAGCTATCATTTAATAAATAAATAAAAGTGGAATATCAAGAAAATGGCCCGTTACTTTCTGAACTTAAATGTTATCGGAGAGCTGCAAATAAAGACCGCATCAAAAAGTGGATAGGACTCAAACAACTTGATTATTTAGGAATTCCTATGTTTTATTTATCTGGTCTGACTGAATTCAAGGGAAGGAGTTACAGATTTATGAGAATGGAAAGACTGGGAATAGATTTACAGAAGCTCTCAGATCAGAATGGTGCTTTTTTTTTATTAACTCATATATACATAGATCATGAGTACATTTATGCCTTTGTGGGATTCAATGTGTTGATTATCTGTACAAATTTGAATGCTTACATCCTACTAATTAATGTAGCTTTCACTTCATTTACTTAATCACAGTGTTAGACATTTAGTCCACTGTCCTGCAGCTAGGTATCTGAATGTTGGATATACTGGAATATATACATGAAAATGAATATGTTCATGGTGATAGAAGCAGCAAATCTACTTTTGGGTTACAAAATTCCAGATTGCGTAAATATATATTTAGCTTTTGCTTTTGGTAAAGGTCCTAAAAGTACCATACTGAAACATTCAAAAAGCAGACACCTAACCCAGAAAAGTTTACAAATGAGGGCTTAACATAATGAACGTTATAATTTATCTGACCTTTGTTATCTAATTTAATACTTATCCTTAATGAGTAATTAGGATGAGAAACTGAAAGTCTGAGGGGTTAAATAATATGCTAATGAGCACATTGTTTAAGAAGTAGCAGAAAAGGAATCTGAATTTTTGAGCAAATATGGATAAACAAAGAACCATCTAAACCCAATGGTAGTAGGGATGCATTTATGCAGAGGAGAAAATAAAAAGCTGTCACATCAGTTCCTCTTTTCCGACTGTATAACCAACTTTAAACAGAGAAGCATTTCCAGTAGAACTTTCTGTGATGATGGACACATTGTGTGTTTGACTGTCCACTGTGGCTGTTAAGTACTTAAAATGCGGGTAGTAAAATACCAACTGCTGGCAAGCATATGGACCAACAGGAACTCTCATTCATTTCTGCTGGGAATGAAAAATGGCACAGGCACTTTGGAAGACAGTTTGGCACTTCTCAGAAGACTAAAATTCTCTTACCATACCATCTAGCAGTTATGCTCCTTGCTATTTACCCAAAAGGATCGAAAACGTACATGCACACAAAAACCTGCGCATAGATGCTTATAGTAGTTTTAATCATACATGTCGAAACATTTAAGCAACCAAGATGTCCTTCAGTAAGTGAAAGGATAAACTGTGACACATTCAGATGATGGTGTATTATTCAGTGCTAAAAGGAAACTGACTATCAAGCCATGAGAAGACATGGAGGAAACTTAAATGTGTATTACTACAAGAAAAAAGCCGATTTGAAAGGCTTTACTGACTGCATCATTCCAACTATATGAATTTTGAAAAAGACAAAGCTTTGGAGACAATAAAAAAGTTAATGGTTGCTTGGGGTCTGACAATAGCAGAGGGATAAATGGGTGGAGCCCAGAAGAATCTTAGGTCAGTGAAACTACTCTGTATGATACTGTAATGGTGGATACGTGTCATTATACCTTTGTCAGCACACATTGAGTGTACCACACTAACAATCAGCCCTAAACTATGTACTTTAGGTGACAAGGATGCGTCAATGCAGGTTCATCTATTATAAAAGATGTACCCCTCAGGGGAGGAATATTGATAGTGGGGGGAGACTTTGTGTGTGCTGAAGGTGGGGGGAACTCACTGTACTTTCCACTCAATCTTACCTAAATTGCTTTAAATTTACCTACATTGAACATAAAATGTCTTTTAAAAAATAAAAACAATGGCTCAGCGCCTGTGGCTCAATCGGCTAAGGTGCCAGCCACGTACACCTAAGGTGGCGAGTTCGAATCCCCAGCCCGGACCCACCAAACAACAATGATGGCTGCAACCAAAAAATGGCTGGGCGTTGTGGTGGGCGCCTGTGGTCCCAGCTACTTGGGAGGCAGAGGCAGGAGACTCACTTTGAGCCCAGGAGTTGGAGGTTGCTATGAGCTGGGATGCCATGGCACTCTACCCAGGGGGATAGCTTGAGGCTCCATCTCAAAAAATTAAAAAATAAAAAATAAAAAATAAAAATAAAAACAATGAAAAAAAAATCATGATCCAATTATATGTTGCTCACATGCATCTCATCTTACTTGTACAGATACATAATAGGTGAGGAATGAAAGGGGCCAAACAGGGTAGTCACACAAATGGAAACTAAAAGTAAACAGGAGTAGCTAGCTATATTTGTATCAGATAAAACAGACTTTAAATCAAAAACAGTTCAAAAAGAGACAAAGAAGGGCATTATATAATAATAAAGGATTGATCCAACAAAAGGATGTGACAACCCGAAATATTTAAGCATGCCACACCAGAGACCCAGATTTATAAAACAAATATTATTAGACCTAAAGAAAGAAATAAATAGCAATGCAATAATATTGTACTTTAACACCCCTCCCCAGCACTAGACAGATCACCAAGACATCAAATCAACAAAGAAACACTGGACTTAAACTGGACGTTAGACCAAATGGACCCAAGGCATTTAGAGAACATTCTACCCAACAACTGCAGAATGTACATTCTTCTCGTCAGCCCATGGAACGTTCTCCAAGACAGACTATTTTTTTAGGATACAAAACAAATCTCCATAAATTGAGAGGAACTCTGGAAGCTATACAAGTACATGGAAAGTAAATAACACTCCCCTGGGTGACGTCTGGGTAAAAAGTCAAAAAATACAGATGTTGGTGAGGATGCAGAGAAAAGGGAGCACTTGTATACTGTTGGTGTGAGTGTAAATTAGTACAACCTCTATGAAAAGCAATATGGAAATTTCTCAGCAAACTAAAAACTACCATTGGATCTGAAATCCCACCACTGGATATCTACCCAAAGTAAAAGAAATTATGTTAGGAAGATAGAAGAACTCATATGTTTATTGAAGCCCTATTTATAATAGCGAAGATAGGAAATCAACTAAGTGTCCACCAATGGATGAGTGGATAATGAAAATGAGTGGTGCATAGACACAGAAAGGAATACTATTCAGCCATTAAAAATAATGCAATTATGTCTTTTAAAGCAACATAGATGGAAATGGGATCCATTATCTTAAGTGAAACAACTCAGAAAGTCAAATAAGTCAAATACCACAGGTTCTCACTTACAAGTGGAAAATCAGTGATGTGTACACATGATAATGGACTGTAAAGTGACAATGGAGTTGCAGTGGGTTGGGGGAGTGGGAAGGGTTCATGAGAAAATAGTTAATGACTACAACACACATTATCCAGGTGATAGATACACTAAAAGCCAGACTTCACCTTTATATAATATACTCATGTAACAAAATTGCACTTGTACCCCTCAAATTCATACAAATAAAAAAAATTTAAGAACAGTCACAGAGAAATTGGGAAATATGGCATCATAGGATCCTTGAGAGCACTGACTCAAGGATGATATCAGTCTATGGAATTGAAGGTAAGAATTATTATTTTTTTAAAGATAGAGTCTCACTCTGTTGCCCTGGGTAGAGTGCTATGGCATCATCGTAGTTCATAGCAACCTCAAACTCTTGGCTCAAGCAATCCTCCTGCCTCGGCCTCCTAAGTAGCTGGGACTACAGGCACTCACCACTATGCCCAGTTAGTTTTTCTACTTTTAGTAGAGGCCAGCTCTCACTCTTACTTAGGCTGGTCTTGAACTACCAAGCTCAAGCAATCCACTCACCTCAGCAAAATTATTTAATACAGAATTCACTGGGTGACTTTAAACAGAGTTACCCTCTGTTTTAAGGAATGGTGGTGAAGTAATCCAGATAGAGGGATTTGGGGAGAGAGTGAGAAAAGGGCAATACAGGGCAGTGCCTGTTGCTCAGTGGGTAGGGCGCCTGCCCCCCATACTGAGGGTGGTAAGTTCAAACCCGGCCCTGGCCAGCTAAAAAACAGCAGTGACAACTGCAACAAAAAAATAACCAGGCATTGTGGTGGGTGCCTGTAGTCCCAGCTACTCGGGAGGCTGAGGCTGAGAATTGCCTAAGCCCAAGAGTTGGAGGTTTCTGTGAGCTGTGACATCACAGCGCTCTACAGAGGGCAACAAAGTGAGATTCTGTCTCAAAAAAAAAAAAAAGAAAGAAAGAAAGAAAAGGAGAATACAGAAACTTCCAGTACATAAAGCTGTTGATCCCTGAATAACACAGGAGAAAAATTGAAACTGGTTTGAGAAGGAAGAATGGCCAAGATGGCTTTTGCCATGTGGGAGCTAGTCTAGACTGTCCTGCTAGCCCTAGGGTAGGAAAGACTGATGGTGGCAATGAAAAGAGATACCTCAGGGTGTTTCTCCCAGGACAAGCAAGAGGGTAAGGGATCCAGGACATATTTTTACTAATGGCCTTGTATAAGAAAAGGGTGACTTCCTTGGTTGCAGCAGAATGAAAGAGGTGATGATGGTGCAGAAAGGCTCACAGAGTGCTGGTATAACAATGAGGTCATTTTCAATCTGATTTTGTTTCTAGTGCATCAATAGGATATGAAGCAAGTGATCACATCAGATTTGGCAATGAGAAAAGAAGAAGAAACAGCAGGTCAAAACCAAGAACTGGAGTGAGCCCAGAATGAAAAAAAAAGTCACATAAGAATTTGCCGGAATTTCTATACTTCCTGCACATTGTGGGAATGGTCATCTTTAGCATCCACATTAAAAGCTTTTCTCCTGCATTTTAAGTACCCACAGTTACTCACCACCCTAAATACAGCCAGGAATGCATCTGCCTCTTGTTATTGCAGTGTGGGGGCATTAAGCACCAGGGCAGCAAAATTTAATGAAGCCTTCCTGGAGTGATCTTCCCATCATGGCTGGAAACAGAGCAGCATTGTATTGAGGGACACAGTAGCTGTGCAGCGGCGGGGACCAGCACATCCGCCTTGTCATAACCCAGGAGAGTGCATGGGGAATGTCAGCCTTTCACAAATGAATTTCAGGGAGATGCCACTGAACAGAAGGAGGGTGACTCCAAGGGTACGTGTGTGTGTGTGTGTGTGTGTGCGTGATTGAGTATTATCCATTTATATTTTGATGCTGGGATCTTTGCATCTTATTTCTTCTGCCAACCCCCCAAAGTCTCCTCCTTTTCCTTCTCCCTCATAGCCACAAAAGGGGAGCTGTCTTTTAGTAGCCCTGAATTTCTACTGGAGATCATTGCCTATGGCTCAAGGGTCAGCACCTAGGGATCAACCTCATGGAGAGTGACTCATGCTTCTCCCTAGGAAAAATGTGCCTTGACCCTTCTGTTGCACAGGGGGCTGCAAAGAACAAGGTGACGGCCTGGAAATATAGCACACACTGCCGCGCCCCCCCCCCCAAAATCAGTTGGCCTTACCTTCCTCATCACGGGGTCACTGGGGACAAGGTACAAGTGGAATTTAATATCTTCGGGGTGGTAGTGATAATAGACCAGTGTGTTACAAGTAATGGGGACAGAGAGGCAGGTCCCTTGGGCGATCCTCAGCAGGATCCCCATCAGGGAAAAGCTGGGGTTTTTCAGGACAGCATAGAAAGGCTCCACCCGGACTGGCTGCTCCAGGACCATCCCTTCATCCTTAAAATGAGCAACAAGGAACCAGGAGACGTCGACCTCGCCAGCTGTGGGAGAACCACCAGGGTAATTAGGCAGAACGCTCCCCTGAGTCCCCACACTCCCCTCACACCTCTCATTAATTACCTTGCAGGGAGATGAAGTGGGGGAGGTGGATTTCAGTGACAGCCCCTTCGGGCTCTGTGGTGATATCGAATAGGGGGCCAGCCACCAGCCACTGTTCATGGTGCTGCTGGACGGGGTCCAGGTGCTGATCCCAGGAATCAAATGCAATCCTCACAGTCACTTCAGTTGCTACCACAAAACCAACACCCATGGCTGACCACAGATAAGAGCCAGCAGTGGGGAAGTAGGCCCTGAAAGGATGCAGAAAGATGCTGTGATGGGGGCAAACCAATACTTGGATTTTTTTTTTTGAGACAGAGCCTCAGGCTATCCCCCTGGGTAGAGTGCTGTGGCATCACAGCTCACAGCATCCTCCAACTCCTGGGCTCAAGCGAGTCTCCTGCCTCCGCCTCCCAAGTAGCTGGGACCACAGGTGCCTGGTACAACGCCTGGCTATTTTTTTGGTTGCAGCCGTCATTGTTGTTTTGGTGGACCCGAGCTGGATTCGAACCTGCCACCTTAGGTGTATGTGGCTGGCACCCTAGCCACTTGAGCCACAGGCGCTGAGCCCAACACTTGGATTTAAACAACATTGTATCCCTGGATGCAGTACTTGGGGTGAGGCAAGTTTCAAGACCCATCTGGACTTTTACTAAATTGAAAAATGCTAGGGGAAGTGACAAAACTCTCTGTGCCCCTATTTCTCTGCACTCTGTGTATGTTGAAATTAAAACACCAACTTGACTGTGCATAAAATAGTCATGTTACTGATAAAATTTCAGATAACTTAAAGAATGGACCCTAAACACTTTCTTTATGTAGGAGCAGTATTTAATTCATCAGCAGCTTCCCTTCTCACCTGTATCTGTCGGCACTCTCATTAACGAACTCAAACTCCACATTTCCTCCAGGTCCAAGAAACTGATCATTTTTACAACCTTGTCCAACCTCAAAACAGAGTTTAGCTGCACAAGAAGAAACTATTGGCTTCTCTTCTGAACAAATATCTTCTGGAAAAGAATATACTGCACTTATAAGATGCAGATTGTTGGAAAGGGTGTGGCCCGAAGGCATCCTGGATGCTGAATTATACAGATACTGTTGGGAATACAGATAATGAGTGAGAACAACAAGTGGCTAGAACATGGGGGTCTGATTCTTTGAATCCAGATGAGGAAAGGCACAAGAATTTTGTTATTTCCAAAATTGTACCCCCAAATTTTATAGGATTTTCTGGAAAGCCAGGCTAGGCAGTTTTGGTGGTGGGTACTATGGATGGAACCAATGCAGCTAAATTTCTACTGGTCCCAAATAGCAGCTGATACCTTCTGCTGGAGAGGAAAGGCCAGGCCAGAAAACAATTAAGCTCCAAATCTGAAGACATGGAGGAACAGGCATTCCTCCCTTGCCCCAACCACCACCAACCATCCCCTGGCTTCCCTGAGCATTTCCATGTCCCTTTGGAGGAAGGGCTTAAATATCCCCATTTAAGCTGCAAAGTGCCCTGTGATAAAGGTGAGAAAACTTCCTTCTGATCATCACTGCATAAAAGAACTCAAAATTGTCTTCTCTGTGTTAAAACCACCCAACAGTTCCTTCAACCACATGTCCTTGGATGCTCCTCTGTATTAGCCAATTACCTGTTTCTTGTCTCTGTGGATAATCTTCAGCTTCTAATATGGAGAGAAATAGGCTCCCACTGTTTCAAAAATATGGAGAATATTAAAGATCAGTTGATGAAAATGAAGATGTTATTAAGAACTAGATCTGTGCTGTCCAGCACCACCCAGATGTGGCTATTTGAATTTAATTCAAATTAATTAATTTTGTTAAATTAAAATTTTCATTCCCCTCAGTTGTGCTATACACATTTCAAGCCCTCAATACGTATATATTAAAAATTAAATTTAAAATTTCATTCCCAGGGCAGCGTCTGTGGCTCAAAGGAGTAGGGCGCCAGCCCCATATGCCAGAGGTGACGGGTTCAAACCCAGCCCCAGCCAAAAACTGCAAAAAAAAAAAACTTAATTCCCCTCAGTTGTGCTATCCACATTTGAAGCACTCAATACCTATGTATCATTAAAGGTTATCACATAGCACAGAATAGACTATTTCCATTATCACAAACATTTCTCTTGGACAGACTGATTTAGATTATGAAAAAAGAGGTGACATTTTGGATAAAGAGATTTGTTTTTTAACTTACAGTTATTATGGGTAAATAATAGTTTTTTGTTTGTTTTTTTTTTTAGAGAGAGTTTCATTTTGTCGCCCTCAGTAGAGTACCATGGCGCCACAGCTCTTGGGCTTAGGCGATTCTAGTAGCTAGTTGTAATTTTAATAGGATACATGTGATGTTTTGATACAGGCATACAATATGAATTAATAAAATCAGGGAATTGGGATATTCAACCTCAGGAATTTATCATTTCTTTGTGATAGAAGCATAACAATTCACTCTTTTAGTTATTTTAAAGTATACCCTAACTTACTGTTGATTATAATCACTTTTTTGTGCCATCACATAGTGTTTATTCTATTCTAATTATGCACAAATATATCTACATTTTATACCCATTGACTATCTCCTCCTTTGTCCCCCAACATACTAGCCCCCCTCCTGGTACCCAATGACAACCAGCACAGCACCACAGGGACCCCACTTCATCCTCCAGCCTCATCATCAACCAGCTTCCTAGAGAACTGAGTTGGTTTTATAGGTTGGTTAACAACTCAGCCAAAAATGCAGGGGGCTTTAGTGGGTGTTTTGTCTTGTTTTGTTTTTGTTTTGTTCAAGACAGTCTCTGCTGCCCAGGCTTGAGTGCCACACTGTCAACTGAGCTGACAGCAATCTCTAACTGCTGGGTTCAAGCAATCCTCCTGCCTCACATTCTCCAGTACTGGAACTATAGGCACCTGCCAAAATGCATGACTAATCTTTCTACTTGTTAGTAGAAACAGGGTCTCACTTTTACTCAGGCTGGTCTGGCAGCCGTGAGCTCAAGCTATCTACCCGCCTCAACCTCCCAGAGTGCCAGGATTACAAGCTCAAGCCACCATGCCCAGCCTGGTTATTGTTTATTGCCTTGTATAAAGCTTCCCTAGACACCTCCATGGAAGAAGAGGTGGTTTGCCTACGGCTTGATTCAGAAATTTCTGGATTCAGTGGTGATAATGCAAAAGCTCCTTCATTCTCCCCTGATTCCTATGAAAATAACCTAAATTCCTCTGATTTCCATGTTCCTCCAGGATATTGAGAAATGGCATTCAGTACTGTTGGCTTTCCCCTACAGAACAGTTTCCCTTACCTGGGAATTTCATCCCTAGTGACGTGAAAAGAAATAGTGTGCAATGATGACCATCTTGCCTCCGGTGAACCCACAGCAAGAGATGAGATGGAAGAGTATAAGGGAACCTTTCCAGAACTAGAGTATAAATGTTTTAACACAATAACTAAGTAAATGACACAAAGTCTATGTTAACCAGTTTGATGAAAATATTTCAAACTGTAAATGAAAATACTACACTGTACCCCATGTTTGCATTAATGTATATAGCTATCATTTAATAAAAAAAAAAAAAGAAATGTCTATCTGAAGTAACTCCTCACCTATTCTGAGAAAATAGAATGAGATTTGCACTGTAAGCACAGGGCAGGGGCCCAGTTGCAACAGGAGAAGCTCTGCAACAGAACTTGACATTAATGGCCACAGACTCCCTGTTTAGTGTCTCAGGCCCCCATGACTCCATCCCTTCTGTCATTATATTGAATTTAACTGTATCTGTGTCTCCCACTAAATACTGCTCTCTCCCTCCCAGTAAGCAGACCTCAGTCAATTCTCAACACCTCATAATTGCTCTAAGGTTCAGCTTCATAGCTCTAAACATGCTGTGGACACCAGCAATCTCACTGAGCGCTATAGGGAGAGATGCGAGTCCTAGCTTTCATTCCAGCTTCACCCAGCATCGGTGCCCAAGACAGTGGAACTCTAAAATGACTGACTGAAATTCCAGGACAAGTTTGAAATGGGCTGCGACGGGAGAACAATCCCCAAGAGGCATGAACTGATAAAGGGGCCAAAGAAGGTTGAGAAGGTTGACAAAGATGCTGAATTAGTGGAACTCCTGTACTCTAAGTCAAGAAATATTAAGACGACCAATAGTTGCCTGTGAACTTGGCAGACTTTAGAACAAAGATGCTGTCATTGAGTTTCTGTTGGACAAATCTGCTGAAAAGGCTCTCGGGAAGGCAGCATCTCACATTAAAAGCAATCGGGAATGGAAGAAAAAGTATCCAATGTACACAGCCCTTTTATGAAACTAATCTATAGCTCTCAAATGAAAGATACAACTTAATTCTAGCCCAAGAATATGGGGAGGGGGTGGAGAAGGAGAGGGGAGGAGGGCGGCTGGGTGGTGGGAGGGTGACCGGAAAGATCACCTATATATCTGTCTAATGAGGGTACAAGTGAACTTTTCTAGAACTAGAATATAAATGTTTTGATACAATGACTAAGCAAATGACATGAAATCTATGTTAAGCAGCTTGATGAAAGTATTTCAAATTGTATATGAAAACAGTACAATGTACCCCATGTTTGCATTAATGTATACAGCTATCAATTAATAAAAAAAAAAGTTGTAGTTGAGCCTTTCCCCCACATTTTTTTAAAGCTACTAACCTTAGTAACCCATAGGAGCCTGAAAAATTCAGAAAAATTGCACAGTCAGAGCTGCCAGCTTTTCCAACACCGATTCCTACTCTTTGAGGAACCCCCACCCACATACACTCGCTGTGAGTGCTGCGAACCTTGTGATGACTGTGGTCTTGTCCTAAATGCACCGTTAGCCAGCGCGGGGACAAAGGCACCTGCATTTGTGTGTCTGCTGCAGTGCCTTGCACACTGCCTACAACTAACCTAGTGGCTACCCAGTTCTAATGTGTTTAAAATTTTTGCTCAAAACTAGATTGAAAATAATTTTATGTTTAGGATTTCTTTTATTAAATGATAGTTGTGTACATTAATGCAATCATGGGTACAGTGTGGTGTTTTCATATAGAATTTGACATATTTTCATCAAACCAGTTAACATAGCCTTTGTGTCATTTTCTTAGTTATGTACACCATGGAATACTATGCAGCCATAAATAAAGATGGAGACTTTACTTCCTTCATGTTTACATGGATGGAGCTGGAAAATGTTCCTCTTAGCAAAGTATCACAAGAATGTTTAGGATTTTTTTAACGTGGCTATTACCTCCTGCTTCATCATCTTTGGGTAGAAATATGGCCATATCTCTTACTTTTCAGATAAATTCTTCATGTCTCTACCATGCTAGCTCATCTAGGAATCAAGCATTAAGACCTTCCCTCATCTACAGTTTGCCTAAGAAACCTGGGGGATTTACAGAACCCAAAAGAGAGTCGTGCTGTCGCGAAGGGAACTGTCTGTTCCACTAGGGCCCCACAGTGAGTTGGCTCTTCCCTACACCTTCCTGGGCTGGGCTTGTCCTGTCCCCCCTGCAGGTCTGTGCCCGACTCCCCTTCTCACCCCATCTGAAACATTCTCTCCCATCCTACTGGGTCCTTGGGCTCCCGACATCACACCTTCCCTTATGTGTGGCTGTGTTTCTTGTCTCCCTCATTCAGATTTAAGCTCTCTCTGCAGAGCCTAGGACAGGGCCTGGCACATGAGGGGAGAAAACTAAATGTCTGTCCCATGAAGGAAGGATTGAATGGCAGGAAGGCCAGGTGGAAACAGGCAGGAAGCTGGTGGGACGGGCAGGTTGGTGAGCTTAGTGGCAGAGCTAAGCTTGTTCTGGTAGATCATGGTGATGAGTTTGGGTTTTATTCTGAAGGTGATGCAAAAATATGAGAGATCGTTAGCAGGGGAGTGACTAGTATAATCACAGTTTTTACAAAGGCAACCTTAGCTTTCTTCACAGAGGACCGGGTGGAAGCTGACAGACACAGACGCATGGGAGGTCGTGAGGAAAGCTGGGAGTCACTTCAGGGCAGAGGTGCTGGAAGCAGCAAGGCCATCCCAGGTTTCTACAGTTGTCCTTGACATCCATGGGGATTGTTGCCAGCACCTCCATATCAAAATTGTGGCCATTCCAGTTCCTTCATGAAATGTTATTGGATTTGCATTTAGCCTCCGTACTTCCTTCCATGTACTTTGATTCTCTCCAGATCGCTTACATACCTAACACAACGTAAGCACCGTGACAATAGTAGGTGCGCCATGTTGTTTAGGGAATAATGACAAGGAGAAAGTCTATACATGCTCAGCACAGAGACAGTGTTTCTATTAAATATTTTTGATCCATGGCTGGTGGGGTCCATTAGAGGCACAGCCAGTGGATACCAACCCCTTCCGTTTCAAAGCCGTAGCTGCAGGGCCCTGCTGACAGATTGGAGGTGGGTGGGAGAGATGGAAAAGCAAAGAACAGCCAGAGTTTTCAGCCAGAGGGCTTAACCACGGGTAGAGGTGGCATCCACTGAGTGCAGAAGACAGAGGGAGGGGCAGGTTTGACGTGAAAGGTAATGGGGGCCTTTCTGGACATGTCAGATTAAGACATCTCTCAAGTATCAAATGCACACAGTCACATGTGCACATCAGGGGTTCAGGGAGCAGACGGAGCTGAGGGCTTAATTCAGGAAGTCACCAGCATATAGTGGTATTGAAAAAGAAAGGCCCTGGATGAGAGCACCTGGGAATGAGGGAGGACCAAGAAAATGGTCTAAGGGAGAGCCGAGAGTGGGGCAGAGCGGGGAGGCTGGGGCTGGCGCCTGGAGGAGGGCAGCTGCAGCAGGAGTCAGCGATGGGCAGATACAGGAGAGGCATGCCCAGGACCCAGGGGGCCCTCTTCGTCTTCGGTTTTTCTTTCTTTCAAGATGAGATATGCAGTTTTGTCCAGTGGGAATAAGCCAAGACAAGGGGTTCTGATGCAGAAGAGGGAGAGAAGATGGCAGGAGCAGCCTCAGCAGCTGTGGCAAGGGGCAGGCAGAACCACGGGGACAGGTACTTGGTGGAGAGGCCTCCTCAAAAGACAACAGATGGAGGAGAATATACTGGCAACAGAGGAGGGCGATGATCTACTAAAACTATAAAATGCACTGCCTGTACATATTCACAATTTTTCACAGAAACAATGGAGCTTTCTCCAGAAACTATTCGTCCTACATACTTGTTTTTAAAGCAAAGCGAGCCTCCCGCTTCCCTGGATAAGGAATCATTATCCACACGCTGTGACACTGTGAATGTGCATCCGCTGGTTTCTAATGTGTGATCCATGCAACATGAAGTGAGTGATTTTACAGCCGGGAAGCTCTGACTTCCCTCCCGATTACAATGAGCGGGGAAGTTTCAGAGGTACAGAAGGTGGTGCCTGGGAGCAGGACGCGAACACCTTTTGTATGAACTGCATTCTTATTGGTTTTTTAACTTATTTTTGTTGTTTCAAGAAGATATTTCTCAATTGGAATCATAACACAATTATAGTCAAGTTTACTTGAATTTTGATTTCTCCTGGAACTAACAATCTTGTTTCTGGATGAAAAAGATACACCTTAGAAAGTCTGGATTTCAAAATGGCTCAACCACTTAGCAGCTCTGTGCCCCTGAGTAGTCAGCTCACCACTCTTAGCTCTGTGTTTACACCCTAAATGGTGCAATAGCACCCACCGCTTAAGGCCATAATTAAATGAGGTGAGATGAACACATAGAAATCTGATGTAATGCAAGAAACACAGGAGTTACCAAATAAGTATTCTTCTCTTAAAAGAGCCATCAAAGCTGAAGCAGGTCTTCTGCTCCTACCAGGCATCCCGGAATTATTTCCAAAGTCGCCCGTGCGATAGTTACTTTGTTAGTGCCGTCCCCTGCCTTGTGCGGATCACAACTTCTGCTGAGCACAGTCCCGAGGCTCTGCTGAGGGACTCCCTTTCACATCTGACCACGCCGTGGCTGAACGGCACACTGAGTTTGTCAGGACGTTCCTCAGAGATTATCTGGAAAGGTGACTCTCTCTGCTTCAGGTTTTCATGAGACCCCTTATTTGATTTTAGCTTTTATACCTTAAAGTCTTCATGAAAAATATTCCAGGAGGCAATATGAGTGGGGGCCAGTAGAGTTTGTTTGGTTTCAGTAACATTTGCCTCTCTACCCGGAGGAAAGACTCGACAAGCAAGGAAAGCCCAGGGCCTCTGAGCATCCCCGCGACCCCGAGAGTTGGAAGAAGTCAAGGACGGCCTTTCCCAGAGGCTTCCGCTGAACCCGGCTGCCACCCCTTGATTTTAGACTTCTAGACTCCGGAACTGTGAGACAACCAGTTTCTGTTTTCTCAGTGACCAGGTTGGCTGGTCTTTGTTCTGACAGCCACAGGAGACTAACTTCAGGGGGCTGGAGGGGCCATGAGTGTGGAAGAGCTCAACCAGACGGCCGCCAGGGCTGCTCTTGTCGTGCTGGACCGTCCCAGCCATCTCTCCGCTCTCCTTCCTCCTGGGCTCCACAAACTCACCTCACAGTCACTGCCACGCATGTGCACAGCATGGAGACACATTCAGGGGTTCAGATGAGTAATGGGAATAGACACAGCCCATCCCCGCAGAGGGAGACTGGGAGCATCACTAGGGTGCCATGGAAACCGCAGAGTCAAATTAAACATGAATCACAGGCTTTTCCTACAGACCACTAGTACACACACCGCGTGCAAACATGAAACTCACCCCTTTCCATCACACCGAGTTCACCTGCACATTCTCACCAGCCCTGAGCCAGGCTCAGCAAGTGAGGTCACGAGCCAGTGACCTGGCCTGAGGGCTACAGCTACCAGGGGTTGTCTGCATCTGGGTGAAGCCTGAGGTCAGACCATTGCTGTCCACTGGTTCACACAGATGCTTTGCTGCCCCAAACTGGTTTGAATTGATGCTTAGTGTAAAGGCTTTTATGACTGCAATCCATAATTCATTTCTCGCTATAAAATAATAACTTGAGAAATGTAGAGAAGTGCACTGTTAACAATTTAACATTCACTTTCAATAAATAGGAAGCATTTTGCAGGGAGATGCAGCCCATTATGGAAATCATAATTCATGCTCCGTGCCAAGAAAATGTATTCTCAGTTTCACCGCACCCTGTGCCCAGCTAGAAAACCCCAGACTTGCTTTGCCTTATAGATTCTCAGTACGATAGATTAATAAGTATAGTGTGAAAACGTCCTGTTGAACACAGCACGCACCATTTTAAATGAAGATGCCAAAACATGTCAGCCTTTCTTGCAGGGATGGCAGAATTGAAATTGCCCCTCATTTATACGAGACAACTATAAATGCTGAAATACAGATCATCCTGCATTCAAAATGATGCTCCCTGCTAATTTATGCCTTCTGCAGTGACTAGTGCAGCAAACATCTTATCTTCTGAACTTTTCAGAAAATACCAGTCTTTAAATCTTAAAATTAAATTGCATTTAAGCAACACCACAAATTCTGTACCTGTTAAGATCTTTCCAGCACCCTATGACTTGCATTTATGATAATCTGCCCCGGTCAGCTACCTACCCTGGAATTCAGACCTAATAAGACACAGAAGTCAAGGGCACAAAGACAGCAATTATCATTCATCTTTTAGTTGGAGCAAAATAAAAAGATGTCAGGCAAGAGAAACACTCGTATTTCAATGGATTGGAATTAGAGGTGAGAAATGAGTCAGCTGTTTACTTTGCTTGTAAAGAAAGCTCTTCTCCCACTCTGCAGGCAGTAAGGGTGGTGTGCAGGTACCAGAGGGGCATCAGCAGAGATTCAGTGAATTAAACCTCTCAGCGTGTTATGTGCGTGCAAAGAAATTCTCAGATCAAGTCACAAGCACGATCCCCCGATGGCTCTGACCCACATGGGATGTTCTCCCTGCCTTCCAGAGCATATTCTGAGGAATATTTTTAAAAACCAATATATAGCATAAAAAAAGAGAAGTCCCTTTAAAATAGTTATTTAATTTTTTTTCACCATTTTGAGCTGAAGGGGTTAAGTATAACAAAATGGGGAAGTTCAGCTTATTTGATTCCCAAGCTGATACACACGTACGTTTCTATACCAAGTCTGATAACTGTAATGAAAATACCAGTTGATCTGTTTAATTCTCTTAAAAAGTGTGAAATTGAGCAGTAGGGCTTCTGCGTATGTCTCTCCAGGGTCCCTGTGAGCTACAGCCGTCTGCACACTCCCTCCCCATCAGGCTCAGTTTGTGGACCACCCCCCAGTGTGGACCAAAAGCAAGAAGTGAAACTGGCTGGAGGAAAGGACAGCTGGGCGGCCGGACAAGACCTGCCCACTGCCTGGGAGACGAGTGACCTTGAGTCTGGCTTTGCCAGGGGACGGCGCCCCCTCCCGTGGGCTCACCCCCACCCACCTCATGCGTTCAGTAGGTTAAATCACAGGACTCCAAGCAAAGTTGCACAAAGTGTGACTCATCTTGTCCACATTCACCAAAACTGAGGTGCCAGTTCAAGGCTGAGCTAGGGTGGCATCCTGCTCCTGCAGGGAAGACCAGTGAAGGGGAGGCGTCCAGTCACTAGAACACCAGCCGGCAACACGTAGTGGACACAGCATGATCCCCCGTGACTGTGGGAGCAGGACAGCCCTGAGACGAGCAGGCTGAGGCGGGTGAGCTCCAGGCCACTGGAAAGAAAGAGTTTTTGCACACTGGTCGTGGAGGGAGGGACTGTGTCTACCTACTCAGGGCGGGGAGCAGAGGCTGGCGTGCGTTCCGAGACCCCAGCTTTCTGGGGTGGGCTGCCTGTCAACCGCATGTGGACACCTTAGCAATCCTGAGCCTCCCCGAACTGGACTTGGGTTATAAACTCGGATGCAGGAGAATGAAGCAGGAATGTCCATGGGCAGGGCGGGGAAAAGGAAGGGGAAAACTCAGCATGTGTCTCTGCTGTCACCTGCATTGTCACAGCAGACTGTCAGCCAACGCAGGCCCTTCTGGGAGATGGAGCTACAGTGAGATAAAGCAGACACCAGGCTTGAAAATCTCCTGGACACACAGACCAGTTGGGCCATGTGAGTGAGGCTTAGTGTAGGAGACGCCAACATCCGAGCAAGCTGATCAGCAGCTGAGGCCTAGACCTCGGGCCCTTCCTCCACAGGAGTTCCTGTGGGAGGAGCCCGTGCCCTCAGCAGTAGTCATTGTTAATTACTCCCCTCACCTGTGGTGTTCTGGCTCAATAAAAGGCTGGTGCAGCGGTTGCTGGGGCTACCCGGAGAGTAAGGGCTAGCCCGCCTTCCACAAGCTTGTACTTCTAATCCGCCTCTCGCCTGGTTCCTTCCTGCGCTAACCGAGACCAGGGCCATAGGAGCCCGTTGCGACAGCTTAGGTTACTTCTTGTAAGTGCCTCTGGTAGTCAATAAAACTTAAGTCACCTTCCAAAAATGATAGGGGACAATGCCCTACGACCAATCCTCTTCTGTCTGAAAACCCCATTGTAATCCCCAGTCATTAAGCAACTGGCACGTTTTTGCTTTGCAGGCCAGCCTGCAACTCCAGGGCCACGCCTCCGGGCCTTCTCACCACCCCGGGTTTGAGCTCCCCTGCCTCTCCAACTTCCCTTTGTGTGCACAGCAAACTCCCACGCTCCTTGATCTGATTTTATTCTTGACGGTGGTCAGCAAAATCTGCTGGGCACTTCAAAGGAATCCATAGAGCTGAGTTGGAATTTCCTCGAGTTGAGTCACAACCCAGAACAGTACAAGAAACACAGTGCAGGTGTCCGTGACACCCCGGCTCTGGAGTCCTCCAGGTGTGGGTTGGAATCCCCGCCTGATAAGTCCCTGCCCTCTCTGAGCCTTCCCTCCTCATTTGTAAGAGAACAAGAACAATGGTTTCTCACAAGGCTGCTACAAATGATAAGTATTCCTGGCACTCAGGAGGCACTCGATAGATTATAGTCATTATAATAAAGTCGATGGGGAAGCTGCAGACTGTGGGACAGGCCTCCTCAGTGCTGTCCAGGCTCCTGTTCAACTCCAGCACTCACGCCCATCACGGGAAAAGCCACCTGCGCCCACAGGAAGAAGCCTCCCCAGAGCACACGGGAAGGTGCAGCCTCCTCAGAGGGTGAGGTTTTCATAGTAATCTTTCTTCAAAGTCCTGCTGCCCCACACCGACCCATGCACACTTGAAAAGCCGTTGTGATCCAGCAGAGCCCTCTACCAGCATTCTAATTCTTCCAGCAGCTTTGCAAAAAGATGAAAAATGCCGCCCAGTTCAGGCCTCACTTACGTGTACATCCATCTGATGCAATCAGTCAAGGCCACGGTCAGCTCTGTGCAAAAAATCATAATGCACAACTTTTGCAAATTTTAGTCATGACTAAAAGTGATAATTCTTCAGTTATCTTGAAATTACTTTGTCGTAATGCTGCTCAAATTCCTATGTATTATTTTTTAAGTAATAAACTTTATATTTTAGAGTACGTTGGGGTTCCCAGCAAAACTGTGGGTGTAGCACAAAGAGTTCCCACATACCCCCAGACCCACACATAGCCTCCCCACCATCTCCCCACTCCCATGCTAGAGTGGTCTGTGTGTTACGAGTGACCGCTCACACTGACATGTCACTGTCACCCAGAGGCCATGGTTTATGTGGGGTCCCCCTTGGTGTTGCTCATTCCATGGGTTGGGACAAATGCACAGTGACATGTTCTACCACTATAGTGCCACACAAAGTAGTGTCGCTGTCCTCAAAATCCTCTGTGCTCCACCTGTCGCCCCCTGCTGTTTGACCATCTCCATGGTTCTGCCCTTCCAGGGTGTCATGTGGTGGGAATTAGGCACAGTGCCTTTTCCGACCATCTCCTTTCTCTCAGCAATATGCTTGTATGTCCATGTCTTTTAGGCTCGTCTCTCTCTCCTGCTGAATATATTCTGTTGTCTGCATGTAACACAGTGTTTATTCACACACCTGCTCAAGGACCCCTTCCTTGTTTCCACTTTTGACACATGAATAAACCTATAAACATCTGCATGCAGATTTTTTGCACGGACACAAGTTTTCACCTCCTTTGGGTAAACATTGAAGAGCACAATTGCTGGACTGTATGGTAAGAGGCTACCTAGTTTAGTAAGAAACCACCAAACCATCTTCCAACACGGCCGTGCCTTCTGCGTCCTCACCAGCCGGGAATCCAAGTGCCTGTTGCTTCGTGTCCTCACCAGCATCTGGTGGTGTCCATGGTCTGGACTTTGGCAGTTCTAGCAGAGATGTAGCCAGTCCTTACTGCTACTCCACCTTCAACTCCCTAAAGACATAGGATGTTGAGCATCTTTTCAGATAATTCTTTGCCCTCTTTATTTTCTTGGTGAAATGTCTGTTGAAGTCCTTTGTCCATTTTTAACTGGGTTATTCTTTTCTTACCGTTGAGTGGTTAGAGTTCTTTGTGTGTTTCAGGAGGTCTGACAATTAGGTTCACAAACTAACCTGAGAAAAAGTGCTACATTTCTCGCTGGTAAATATCACCACGA
The DNA here is from genome assembly GCA_963574575.1 of Galagoides demidoff. Taxonomy (NCBI): domain Eukaryota; kingdom Metazoa; phylum Chordata; class Mammalia; order Primates; family Galagidae; genus Galagoides; species Galagoides demidoff. The sequence continues at coordinate 22,181 of CAUYQV010079054.1, forward strand.
TCCCTGTGAAGCACCCTTGGGAAGCTGTGCACCAGTGCCAGGGCCTGGCTCACCCTTCAGAGCAGTTCTGGAACTCTTCCTTGGAATGGCCACCAGAGCTGTCACATACTAGCCTCAATGGTCCTGAATGTCATCAGAATGTCTTCCTTTCACTATTTCCTTTCTCTTTGGGTAGAGAAAAAAGTCATTGGAAGTCAGATCAGGTGAATAGGGAGGATGTTCACTACGGTTATTTGTTTACTGGCTAAAAGCTTCCTCACAGACAGTGCTGTGTGAGCTGGTGCACTGTTGTGATGCAAGAGCCATCGGCTGTTGGCCAAGATTTTCAGGTAAGACTTTCCTGTTTCTTTACTGATGTTTATTTGGTCTGCTATGCTTCTCACAGTCTGCCGTCAGTTTTGACACACAATTTGATGAATGTTTGCAATGTTTTCATCAGTTCTGCTCATTATTGGCACCCTGGACTCTCTTCACCAGTGACGCTCAAACAAAATGTTTTCTCTATTTGGACACTGCCGTTTTCTTTGTAGTCCCATTATTGGCACCCTGGACTCTCTTCACCAGTGACGCGCAAACAAAATGTTTTCTCTATTTGGACACTGCCGTTTTCTTTGTAGTCCCATTAACTAGGACTAACATGTTCCTGATTTCACTTCCACTCTTGCGAAGTTCAATAAGAAATTTATGAATGTTTGTTTGTTGTAATTCAAGATCTGACATTCTCATGATGGCAGAAAAAAACAACAATAATGAGTGTCACTCAGCAAGACACTGCCACACATTGACACAAACCCAACGTGGGACACTGACATACCAAGGCTGTGACACCTTTCTGAGCTGCTTGTACAGTGCTGCCAATGTGAGAGCATAGTGGGAAGTTCTCGAACTAAATTGTCAGACCTTCCTATAATAGTCTTTTATCAGATGTGTCTTTTTTCAATTTTTCTAAATTTGGGGTTAATGTGAAGTCACATACAATCAGGTGGCAGTGTTTATGTTTGTACAGTCCAAGCTATAGTGGGGTCCTGCACCAGGAGGTCCTGCACCACATACCCACACCTTTTGCAAATGTTTTCTCCTAGTCTGCCTTATCGTCTCATTCTCCTGTCAGTGTATTTTGCAAAGTGCAAGTGCTTTAATTGTACCATCCCTGCCCTCCAGGCCACCCTGGCCCACTGACACTTCAGAATATAACTTTGGTTTCCCACCTCAGGCAGCCTTGACCCTGGGGGCTTGCTCTGTGGCATTCACTGTGAGAGATGCCCCCTCCTCACATCCAGAGACACCACTAGTGATGGCACCGAGACTGGCAATGCCCCTGGTGTCCCAGAGGCCCTGCAGATGTCCTGCCAGCTCCAGCCCTCACTTGTCTGGGTTTAGAGAATCCCAGGTACTAAGGAGAAGTTGGCCCCCAGCTGTTAGACCACATCCAACCAGGAGAAAGAACAGTGTGTGTCATCACCAGTGCAGAGCCTCTGTGTCTCTGCCTCTCCTCTAAACGGCATTGCTGATTAAATAGTAATTAATTCCTCAACAAGCCAAATTAAATAATCAAGTAAGCTGCAGGTAATGTAATTACAATAGTTATTTAGCACTTAATGAAACACTCTCCTAAGTGCCAACATGACGAGTCTTCCCTGTCTTGAAGCAGCCCCCTCACCATGTAAAAACAATCCTCACCATCCCCTGACGGTCTAAGAACGCACTTGGAAATTCACAGCCCCTCATGAGACCACATCACTAAGTGACAAGGACCCCAGCTTCAGCCCTCTGGGGTGGGGTGCACTGAGCCCCAGCACCACCCAGCACTGATGCAGCCACAGGGCAGACGCAGGAGACCATGACAGGGAGAAGGCAGTGGTATAGACCCAGACCCAGCCAGTGGACTCCTGGGACCCTGGAAAGCACGCACACCTCATGCTCAGTCCAGCCGGTGAGAAAGAAAAGACATGAGGGAAAGAGCTAGAAGGAGGTGATGTTCGTAGCCACCATTGCAACAGGCTCCAGAGCGACCTTCCCAGGCTCAGATCTCAGAGGCGGACTCCTGGGACAAAGCACTGAGGCCACATTCTGGGTTTGATTTTAATTTCCCTTGGCAGAACCCCATTTCTTCCCTTCCAGAACTGTCCGAAGGGGACATGGGGACATCAGCAGCACTGTCCAAAGGTGGAGACTTCTGCAGAGCACAGCTGCTGCCCTGGGACCTGTTCACCCTGACATGTCCTCACAGGATGGTAGAAATGTGTTTGTAATCCCAGAGACATTGACACTACTCAGAAGCCTGTTAGCACTTCTGGCTGGATCCTGGGTCCTTAATCACATTTCCTTAAGACCTGTGTCAATAAACATATCGTTTGGGCTGGGCACATAGTACCTGCTAATAATGATTAGGCAGGGCTCTTCCCACGTCTATGAGAATAGTTGATTTTACTGAAGTCAAAATGCCATGGTGGGGAGCCTTCCTACTTTGCAGGAATTGTTTTAAAGAGTTTGGTGCTTTTGTTTCTACGTTCTGTCCTAAAGATAAGCTTCCCTGGCCTGGCTTATTTCCCTTAGCATAACGTCCGTGTTACCAACAATGGCGCCATCCCTCCTCCTTGAAGACAATTGGTATTCTGTTGTGTGCACGCACCATGCCACCTCCACCACCCCTCTGTTGATGGGCACTTAGGGGCATTCCACCCCTCAGAGCCAGTGAATAGTGCTCCAGAGAGTGTGGGGGTGCAGGTGTCTCCTTGACACACTGATTTCACCTGCTTGGGATAAATACCCAGCAAAAAGTCAAGCTCATAGATGTAGATAGTAGAGGTTGGAGTGGGTGGGGGAAGAGGGGCTTAGGAGGTGTTGATCAAAGAATATAGATTTAGTAAGATGGGAAGAATATGTTCAAGAGACCCGTTGCACACCACAGTGACTATAGTTACTGACAATATGTGGTATTCTAAAAAGATGCTGGAGAGTAACCAAGTGGTCTCACCCCAAAAGAAGATAACCATAGGGTAATGCATTTGTTAATTAGCCAGATTCAACCATCCCACTATAGACCTCCAAATATCCCGTTGCACATGATAAACAGGCACCTACAATTTTATGTGTCTGTTTAAATTATGTTTCTTTAAAAAGTACGCATGCTTCCCTTTCCTGCCCCCCTGCATGGCACGGTGCTGCCTATGAGTCACCAAACTCATGGACAGCACCAGTTTTAACCTCACGTTCCCATCGGGAACATGGACTGCCGCAGACCATTGTTAGGAGAGTGTTGCCATGGCAACGGAGGGCCGCAGAAGGCAGAGAAACTGACAGTCACCCACACTACTCAGGCTGGATCTGTAGACTAATTAAAAGGTTCCATGCTCAGGGTCACCTTGTAAATGAGAAATGTCAGTCAGAAACCCTCGGGCACAGACCGCTCCGCCCAGGTGCCACCAGAACACCCAGCCACATAGGTAGGTGCTGGCTGTCCCCAATGTCATCAGCTCTGCCATTTCCTGGGAGAGGAACTCCCAAGGCCACAGTACCTGCCAGCACTGAGCCCTCTTATTAAATGAACTGAATCTACAGTTTGCCAGAAGCAGATTATAGTGGGGAAGCAGAGCGGTGGACCAGAATCAGGCTGCTTTCGTCAGATCCTGGTTTAAATCTGATGTCATCTGTAAATGAAAATGCTTTCAAAAACTTCTGTAGGCTCTTAGAAGCTGGCTCTGAGAGTCTCAAAATGTGACAGGATACCAGCCAACCTCAGCAAAACTGTGAGCCGGAAACTCGATCAGTAGTTGTCATGCCTAACTGTGAGCTCTTGGGACAAGTCGACTCCAGCCATCTCCAATACACCAAGCAGCTTTGAGAATGTGGAATCAGGACCTTGCCTTGCAAAGCCCTTTGGCAGTTTGGCTCCTATCTACACCTGCAGTCATATCCTGCACTGTCCTCCGTGGTATAAACTCACGTCCAAATAAATAACACAGAATATATATGGGGGCTTGGGTTCCTATGCTAGAGCTGAACTCTGACCCTTTAGGAATCAGTGGAAATAATCAGAACAGAAAGAGAAGTTCCCAGGAAAACTAAGGCAACCTCAAAAGGAAGCCAGAATCATATATAGGATCCAGCACCCGCTGGATAGGAAACTCGACAGCCCTGGGGAGGCAGCCAGATGCTGGAGACCAAACCTCCCAGGAACTGCTTGAGGGCTCCTGACTCGCTCCAGCATCCCAGCGTTGGAATCTCTCGGCAGCCCCCCAGGACAAAGCAGCTCCACGAAGTCACCTTGGGAGTACTGGGCAGGATTCAGGATCTTAGTCCTCTCCCCACTGACCAGAGGTCCTTTCTGAGAGCTTCAGACTATTTATTGCCCTGGGGTCTAGAGTCAGAACCTTTACATCCTAGTCTCCCTGTGACCTGAGACAAGTCACCTAACCTTTCCTCACCTCCTGTTTTATCATCTTAAAATGGCAGTGTTGCTACCTCCTTCTCTAAGTTATGGAAGGAGTGAACTACGATAATCTGTGTGATGCTCGGAAGGATGCCTGGGCTAGACTGAGTCCTTAATAAGCTAGGCATGCTCCCTAGTGTGCCCGCTAATATACCTTAACCTCGGGGACTTCAAAAGAGTTGCTTTAAGAAGTTGTCTCTCACTAAGCAGCAGCATTGTGATGGCTGCGGGCAGGCAGCACATGCAGGAGCCCAGGTCCTTTCCATGTTGTTGGCCCCTCCCCTGCATTCCAAGTCATAGGAAAGGATGGGGAGAACCTAGACACAGAATGCTGGGGAGTCAGGGCTCAGGACATCCCTGGAGGGGCAAGAATCACTCTTCGTATGTCCTGTCAGTCTGGGCAAAATCACGGCCACAGCTCACTCAAGCAGTCCCTGTCTAATTTTTATGTTATTATTTAGTGGACAGGGAACCTGATACGGCATCTATTGAGAAAACAGTGCAGATTAGTTCATGTCAAAACACACTCTGTGAATAGTGAAGGATGACAGTTATGAATGCAGACAGACACGAAAGTGTCCTCATGGCCCCCAAATCCTCCAAGACCCACTACTCCGGAGCCCTCGGAGTCCAGCCCTGCCTTGCCCAAAACTGTAGGCCCTTCAGCAGGGTCTGGAAGCCCAGGGGCCTGTGGAGGGGACCCTGCCCCATCCCATGCTAATGGCCTTAAGCACAGTGCCTGTGCTGGCTGTGCCCAGGAAGCCGTGAACAGGGTATGTTCCAGGCCCCTGTTCTCCATCCCTGCAGGACTCTGTGACCTCAAGGAGGCCAGGTGCACAGTGTGAGCGGGGTGTGATTCTCTGACCTCCGTGTGGCCTCCCATCAGGAACCCAGTGCTGAGTGCCTCTCTCACTTCCCTCACCTTGCCACACCTACTACTCCCTGCTTTTGGCTCTGATGGCCCTGTGGTCAGGCCCTATTTGGGGACCTATTCAGGCCTCTGACCATGGCCTGGGGGTCCAGCATCACCATTTCTGGGAAGCCCAGCACCTCCCACAGCCCAAAGCCCCAGGTCACAGCAGCTCCAGCTGTGCACACGCCTCCATTTCCTACATCCTGAGTCTCCTTCCCTGGGATCCTCCAGACGCCTGGCTGAGCAGCTGGGAAGCAGCCCTGGGACAGGCCACGTGAATTCCACATGCAGCAGGGGCTGGAGGGCGCCAAGCAGACTCCTCGCAGAGGCACAGCAGGGGACACTCCCAGCAGAGCGCCACCGCCACCACCGTAGTTGCTCTGGACTTCAGGGCCGTCTGTTAGAATCTGGCAGCCACCTCACTGGCTCTGTTTAGCCTCTCAGGGCTGGGTTTTCATTTCTTTAGCTGCCACGAGGCTCAGCTCATCTGTGTGCCTGGCTGCTTTAATCCCATCTATTTTTACTCCTAACTAAGAGATAAATAGACAAGGATTTCAAGATTGATGGGAATTTCTTTGTTAAAATTAGCCATTCTTTACTAACTGCCTGAGAAATGAAAGCCAAACCATGCACTTTCTGGAATAATTTGAAGCATATAGATGCAACTATTTATCAATTAATTTAAAGTTAAGTGAGTTTTTGCATACATGGAACTTTAGGATTCTGATCTAATGGATTAAATTTAGACCACTCCACAAATGAATTCCGAGATGCTGGTTATATATATTCCAAAGCTGTGACTTCCTGAAGTTTTCTTGGCAGAATAAAAGAATATATTAAAATCTGGACTCCTTATGTGTTTCCCAGAAGAAATCGGCAGCCAGTTTCTTCTATAATAAAATTAATCCATAAAGTAAATGAACAAAATGTAAGAAATAATTTTGTTGGGGCCTATAGGTCCTTTAATACCAACAATATCCAATACAGTTTTTGCTTCATCATTCTAAGACCCTTTGAAAAATAAGTCAAATCTTATTGAATAAAATTTGAAACAGATCGTTAAAGATTTCTGGGAAGCTCTTACGATCAAAATGAAGATTTATAGCAATAGAAATAAATCTGATTTCAAAAACAACTTTTGATCACGTTGCACTAATGACCTCTAGAAAACGTGTCCTCAGGAGAACGGTCCGAACTCAGATTCTCCTCCAGTGAAGCAACCTGCAAATTGGAGATAGCACCATTCACCTTAAATCAATAAGCAGTGAGGTTATAGGAACAAAGATCCCAAAATATAAAGCAGAAAATCAAGCCTGACTCAATTTGATTTATGTCACCTTGCCCTTGGAGACGTAATCCTGTACGAATTTACTCCAAAGACTTTATAGAAGAATTAGTGCTCAGAGAAAGGGGGCTAATGATTCTGCAGAAGAAAGAGGGAGGGGGGAGGAGGAGAGGGAAGAGGAAGAGAAAAGAGAAAGGCAGGGAAGGAGAGGGAGGTTTTTACATGAAAACAGTGAGAAATGCCTGAATTTATATCCCCCACAAAAATAGTTTAAAAACATCTCCAATAACATGGAAGCGGGACTGAGCTGGGGCCTGGAAAGCCCTGTGTCCTGCAGATTTGTACATCACAAGCCTTAGCCAGGAGGCTACACAGGTCCCTGGACACAGGGGCCAGGAGGAGAACTCATGGGTCCCTCTCTCTACCTGCAGTGGCACTGAGCCACCCAACGCCCAGGTAGCAGTCCCCCAGAGATAGGGAGAAGGGGATCCACCGCAAGGTGTTTGGAGACCCCCCCAGCTGGAGCCTCCCAGCTGCAGACACCTAGGGTCCTGGCCCTCCTGTCCCCCTTGCTCCAGGCCCACCCAACCAGTCACTGCCCTGCTCACACTGACCAACAAGGCCTGCCCACCAGGGAAGACACTCTCAGGCTGGAAGCTTCAATCTTGTGTTCTGTCCTTCTGTCTTTTTAAAGGGAGATGGGTGCATCACCCCTGGCCAAGCTACTAGCTGAACACTGTGCTGGTGCATGCTGTGGGATGTGGATGGAGCCCGGCTTGGGCCCTGTAGGAGGGGCCAGTGCTGCCGACCTCCTGGGGAGGATGTATCAGGGCACTGGAAATGGGCCAGTTAAAACTCAGCCATCTTTTGTGGGTGGAGGAGTCATGGGGGGCCTGGGCAGCACAGCCCCCCTGCCACATCTGCATCACACCTGTGGTGAAAAGTGGCACTTCACCATAAGTGGGGACCACAGGGTTTCAAGCACATGCATTGCACACAGTACAGAAAACCCCTGGATCCAACAAGAAGCAGAACATGCGCATTCAGATGTGAAAACAGAGAGAAGTAACTTAGGGAACAAACTCGCTGCCTCTGGGAAGTTCCCCTGGAAGCAGGTAAAACCCAGGATCTCTGGGAGAATTGAACAGGTGACTGTGAGAGCAGCAGGGGCAAGCTGGGGGGCTGTGGGAGGGTAGAGCATTTACTGTGATAATGCAAAGGGGTGCTCCGGAAAAGCAGGCGGCAGAATGTTAAAGGTGTGAGAAGGGGGTTTGGGCTGAGCCTTAACCAGCTCCAGACGCTCCAAAGATTGAACAAGCCTGTTGGCAGCCAGGCTGGGCCCCGGCTGGAGCTCTGCCAGAAGGTCTCACTCTCCTTTTGTGCTGGTGTTTGGCAAGTCCGTCCTCACCCCAGCCCTCCCAGGCACCTGCGAAGCCCCAGGAGGATGGAGGAACTCATGGTTAGTGGCCATGCTCAAGGCCCCTGCAGTGTTCCTTTTAGCTAATCCAGCTAAATAGTCATGAGCGCATGGCACCAGGAAGGGGGCAGAGAGGGCAGAGAGTGCACTCCTCTGAGACCAGGTCTTTCTCCCCCGTCCTAAGAAGGGTGAAGGTGGCTTCAGCCGCAGCAGTCCCACCTCATGGCCCCCCACCTTCCTTCACATGTCCCTCCACGGTCCTGGGCTGCTCTTCGCCCTCCATTGTGGCCCCGTGTGGCCATCCTGCCAGCTCCACCTAGATGCCCCATGGGCACCTCACACGGAACTCAGCCCCCCGAGGAGGCTGCTCCCCCAGGCTCCTGTCTCCGCTTCAGCACACCATAGTCCTAGTTGCTCAGACAAACCAAGGAAGAATTAGTCCTCGTGGCTACATGTCCCACACCCTATACACGGCCCTTCCACAGATTCCATTAGCTCTATCCGCAGAACAGCAGGAAGCTGAATTGGAGCCAATACCACCTCTGGCCTGGATGGTCACTGTAAGCCATACCCAGTCTCCCTGCTCACAGGGACACATCCCCTGGCCTGAGCACCTGCCACACCACAGAGGGCCTGGCCTAAGACACACAGATGGGCCTCTCCCCTCTTCTGGCTCTGCACCCGAAGTTCTGGGTTCAGTGGAGCTGGTAACTGGGAGGGGTCATGGTGCCGTCACTCCTGTAGCCTCTCTGGAGGAACTGCACCTGCCACCCATGTCCCCAAGGGTGCATTTGCAGCCATGCTGCCTGTTGCAGACCTCCCCACACAGCTCGCTCCTGGGTGCACTCATGGGTGTCTGAACACAGACTCCAGCTCCACCTGTCACATGCTGACCTCGCCATGGCCACGCCCCTTGCACTGGCTGAAGGTGATCTTTGCATCTCCCTCCCCTCCCCCAGTGCCAATTCTGTTCCCAGGCTGGCCTGTCCTGCCTCCCAAATACGTCCTGTGTGTCCCTCTCCTCACTCCTGCCACCCCCCTGGCTGTTCCACGAGGCCACCTCCCCCACCTAGGTGGCTTCCTGCGTCCTCCCCAGCCTCATAGACCAATCTGTTTCCAAACTGTAGATGTCTCAACAAGCAGACCCTCCCCTCTTCCCAGGGAGCCCCAGCTCTGTGCTCAGTGTGAGTCTCCTGCGCCTTCAGAGAACATTCCTCTGCACTCTTGGTGTGTTCATCCAACCAGTAACCAGCCCCTCAGCCAAGGTTTGCGCTCCAAGAGGGAAGAGGCTGCCTTGACGTGCTTGGCACTGCACCCCAAGGGCCCAGTGCAGTATCTGTTTCCACGTCCAATTTTTCAGTTAATGCTTCCTTGCTGGTAACATATTTCCACATGGAATCAGAAGTCTGAACCCAGGGCCACCTGTGGAGCCTGGAGGATGAAGCGTCCTGTGGTCCAGACAGGGGGAGCTCCCGCTTCACAAGGCTGTTGGCTCTGACCCCTACAGCAATGATTTTCAACCTGTGTGCCCTGGCACACTGCTATGCCGTGAGAGGGTCTTAGGTGTGGCATGAAAAATTTTAAAGATCATTAATTAAACTATTTTCCAAAGAAGTTCAAACACAATAAGTATACTCTTTTTTTTACTTTTTTTGATCAACATAATCTAAGTGTGCCACAGAAGTTTAACTATAGGTTCGGATGTACTGTGAGGTAAAAAAGGCTGAGAAAACATTCCCCCGCAGCCTCTGATGCAACCGCTGGGCTCATGAAGAACTGTGGCTAGCATTTACACAGAGCCTTTGCATTCCCAAGGTATTCTCCATTGATTGAACACTACAGAGACATCTGTGGGAACTCACACCACCAGGCAGCGCTGGCGCGGCCCTGCCCCCTCATCTACCTGCAGTGTGATTGGACAAGCAGGGGAAATGGCCCCAGCAGCACTGACCCCAGCTCCACGCACAGCCTCAGAGGAGCGAGGAGCGCAGAGTGAGAAGGAAGAGTGGCATGGTGCAGTGAAAGATGACACCACCGTCACAAGATGGACTGGAGCTGGTCCAGGAATGGCAATGCCTTCTCCTTCACACCTCTGCCTGCCTTTTCAGGCTCTTGTGTCCTACGTGGTCCCAGATATCACTGTCAGGACCTTCTCTCTGTCGTTGCTCACACCTCCATCACCTCCCTTTATAAATGGCCACAGGAGAGAACATGCTTTGTAGATTGCATGGGCATCTTCAGGTGCTGATTATATGTGCATGTGCACGTGTGTAGATTTCAGATGCATGTATAGACTGCCTGTATATCTGCAGGTGTGCAGACTGTGTGTACGTCTCCATGTGTGCAGACTGCGTGCACGTCTCCATGTGTGCAGACTGCGTGCACGTCTCCCTGTGTGCAGACTGTGTGTACGTCTCCATGTGTGCAGACTGCATGTATGTTTCCCTGTGTGTAGACTGTGTGTATGTCTCCCTGTGTGTAGACTGCATGCACGTCTCCCTGTGTGCAGACTGCGTGTACGTCTCCCTGTGTGTAGACTGTGTGTACGTCTCTCTGTGTGTAGACTGCATGCACGTCTCCCTGTGTGTAGACTGCATGCACGTCTCCCTGTGTGTAGACTGCGTGCACGTCTCCCTCTGCGTAGACTGTGTGCATGTCTCCCTCTGTGTAGACTGCCTGTTTGTCTCCCTGTGTGTAGACTGCATGCACGTCTCCCTGTGTGTAGACTGCGTGCACATCTCCCTCTGCGTAGACTGTGTGCATGTCTCCCTCTGTGTAGACTGCCTGTTTGTCTCCCTGTGTGCAGACTGCGTGCACGTCTCCCTGTGTGCAGACTGCGTGCACATCTCCCTGTGTGTAGACTGCGTGTACGTCTCCCTCTGTGTAGACTGCCTGTTTGTCTCCCTGTGTGCAGACTGCGTGCATGTCTCCCTCTGTGTAGACTGCCTGTTTGTCTCCCTGTGTGCAGACTGCGTGCATGTCATCCTGTGTGCAGACTGCGTGCACGTCTCCGTGTGCAGACTGCGTCCATGTCTTCCCCGTACAGACTGATGTGCATCTTCACATGTGTAGATTACATGCCCATTCTACACCTGGGTGCATCACAAGCCCATCTTCACGTGTAGGTTGCATGAGTGTTTGCACGTGTGTAGATTGCATGCACCCCTGCACTTGTGTAGATGGTGTGTGCATCTACTTGCATGTGTGACAGAGCAGCACCACAGGGATTATTTACCACCAAGAAATGTGTAACTACATTGTGAGTGACTCTCTCTGGATCCCAAGGAGCCCTCACACAAACATTGTCACCTAAAGAGGAGATGACAGAGCTCAGACATCCTCAGCAGAGACAGACACGGTGTCTTCATTCCTCCTGACAGCACCCACCCACCAACAAGAGAGCATCCTAGCTTGCACTCTTATGAAAAATACAAAATGGGCTCTGAAATGTATCTTTCATACCTGACTTTAGCCGTAGGCTGCTACAACCAGCTTTGCAGAAACTCCTGTTGCTCCGAACTGCTTCTGCTACTCTGATGATTTGTGTGAACTGTTCTGTTCTCTTTGCTTTTGCTCCCCCAGTAACGCAGCATAGATTTCATGTAGCAGGTGAAATGGGTTTCACAGGAAACGGCCCTGAGTGTGTGTAGACACACACAGGAAAGCACACAGATGTGCACATACAACACGCATACACATGCACAGACACACCTGCTATAGCTGCTAGTCATGAAATATAAAATGGAGGTATTGTTACGCTTATAAAAAGCTTAAAAGTAACAAAGAACAGAGGCGAAAAGTCCCACAGATGTGGAAAGTCTCCAGCAAGCCTCTGAACACTTAGAGAACTTGTTATAAACATGTACTCCTGGCTACCAGCCAGGAAGTCTGAGCCGGTAGGTCTTGTGGCTGTATGTCAGTCCTTCTGTCCAGATCCCTGCCTGGCTTGGAAGCTGCTGGTCCAAGGAACATGCTGGGCCCTGACCTCCCCAGCACCCTCCAGGGCATCCTCTGAGGACCAAGACAAAAATGCCAAGGCCAGGCGTGTGGGCTCTGGCCCTGCCCAACATGGGCCTTATCCCTTACAAGGTGCTCTGAGCCCACTGTGTTCCTTTAGCTCAGGGCTGGGATCTCCTCCCTCCAGGAAAGCAGCCCCCACCTCAAAGCACCACGTCCTCACTTCCCAGCAGCCCCCTGACCCTGGAGCCTCTGCTAGCCCTCGAGTGCCTACCTGGGGCCATCACATGGTCACCCCAGCATGGCCCTTTTCATTACCCCCACCATACCCCAGCTCAGCCAGCTCAAGCCCCACCCCTGGGAATTGTGGAACTTGGGCAGAGTAAAGGCCACAGGCTTGCTCTGCGGGTAGCTAAAGCTCCACCCCCTGAAAGACGGGAAGGGACAAAGGAGGGAGGTGGGCACACGTTCCCTCTGCACCCCAGCTTTTCTCCAGGGCAATCAGCTCAGGCTGCCAAGCCAAAGCACTGAGGGGCTGAAACAGCAGGAATCTAGTCCCCTGCAGCCCTGCAGCTGAAAGGCCAAGACCAAGATGTCCACAGGGCTGGTTCCCTCTGCAGCCTCTCCTGGGGGCCTCCCCTGTCTTCTCACATGCTTGCCCCTCTGAGTATGGCTGTGTAAGGACTCCAGCCAGCTTGGCTGTGGCCCTTCCAGATAAGCTCATTTTATCATATGACCTCTTTAAAGACCCTGTTTCCCAGTATAGTCACATCTGAGGTGCTAGGCTTTAAGACTTCACCTTATGAATTTGTGGGGAACACAAGCAGCCCACAACACATCCCAATATTGACATATGAAATCTCTTGTCTTTAGCCCCTCTGAGTGGGAAGGGCTACCGCCAACCACACCTGCATGTGGGTAGATCACACGCACATCTTTGCATGCAGATTGCAGGCACACCTGCACGTGTGAGGATGGTGTGTGCATCTATGTGTGACGCAGCAGCACCAGAGATCATTTACTACCAAGAAATGTGTAACACATCGAGAGTGACTCTCCAGATCCCAAACAGGCCTCACACAACCTAAAGAGGAGGTGACAGAGCCCAGGACATCCTCAGCAGAGTCAGACACAGTGTCATCATTCCTCCTGACAGCACCCACCCCCCAACAACAGAGCATCCTAGCTTGCTCTCTGATGAAAAATAGAAAAAGGCTCTCTATATCTCCAGGCAGGTCCCCAGACAGGACAGCGTGGGGCCTGCTGACTGGGTTTGCTTTGCCCCCGCTAGATGAGTAGTGCCTTTCAGGTCACAGATCACAGTGTCCTGGATGAGTGTCCCCAGGGGTAGCACAGCACCAGCTCCCTTGCAGCCACGTCTGTGTAACACACATGTGGACCCGATGGCACAGGGAATCCAGCCTGGGCAGCCCGTGAGGACGCCTGTCCTGAGATTTGCAAAGTGTCACTGTCTGCGCCTGGACCTGCTCCTGGTGCGCTCAGCTAAACAGACGTGCTGCGAAGGATTATGGCTTGGAGTTTGGGAGTTTTTATTGGGGTTCTAGGAATCCAAGAATTTCTGAGTAGTGTATGAATCACAGGAAAGAACCTGGCTTATTTTTTGCCCCCAAATTGGCAGGATTTGCCCATGGACAGATGCAATAGCTCCTAAATGCAACCTCCTGTGATGGTAGCTCTGAGTTCCTCAGGACCACCCTGGCCAAGACAGAGATGGGGAGGGAGAAACACCCTTGTCTCTCCTTCTGGTCTCTCTCTGTCTGGCCTTGGGCTTGCTTGGACTGTGTCCAGGAGCCCGGAGTCCCTGCCTCATAGAAGAGCCTGCTTCCCAGGTGCATGGTTACCTAAAGAATCAGAAAGCTAAGGGAGGCTCATCTTCTCTCTCATCAGATCAGCAAATTAAAGACCAACAGTGTCTGGCACTGATGGAGTGGTAAAGCAGAAAACCCTCACACTATGACAGAATCAGGAAGCAGATGCAGTTTGGAAGGCAAGTTGGTTGTGCCCAGCAAAGAGGGGGTGTGCGTGCAGCATGGTCCTGAGGGATTTGCATGGACGTCCAAGAAGGGATCCAGAAGTACGCATATGGCACTATTATTTGAAACACTAAAAGAATAGGAAATAGTGTTTATTAACAGAATACTATTAAAAGAAAGAATCAAATCTAAATGCATCAAATACATGAATCTTAAAATCGGAATGTTGAGTTTAAAAAGTAAGTTGCAATATGGATTCTGTGCAGAAAGAGTTAATGTTGTAAGCCTGACACCCTCCTTAGAAAGGCCTGCCTGCAAGGAGTGCTCCCCACGGCATCTGGGAACTTGGATTTGGGCAGGTTCTCACCATCCGAGACTGGGAAGAGCAGCCGCTGCACCCAAACTGTGCAGACGGCATGGTTTGCGCCGAACACCTGCTGTCCTGCGCGGGTGAGGCTTCTGTACGTGCCAGGCAGAGGGCACCTACAGGACCGGCCCGCAGTGAACCTGGGGCTCAGAGTCTCTAATGAGCATCCTTGGTCAACCGACACCACTTCAGTTATCATCCTACCTTGCTGCTGCAGGAGTCTGGTGCATCCTGCCTGCTCCACACAGATGGGCACGTAGAAGCTCCCTCCTGGTTTCCGCAGACCTCTCGCCAAGTGCCTGCCCCCTTGGCTGGCTTTGCTCTGTGTCATCTGCTCCCTGTAAAGGTCCCGGCAGGAGCAAGTGGTTATCTGCTGAGTCATGGAAGTCTGCTTAGTGGGCCACTGAATCTGAGGGTGTTACTGGGGACTCCATTCACAAATGAAAACAAAATGTCATAGGTTAGTGTGAATTTGTGAACAAGCAAAACAAGATTACTCATTGTTCATGGAGACACATGTGTGATGCAGAACTATAAAACACCCCCCAGAGTACTAAACAGGTGGGCAGAGTTAGGCAGGTAAAACACTGAGGTCTGACAAAGCTGAGTGACACTCAGACATAGCAGCCTCAGCTCATTCTGTCTTACTGTTTCGAATACTTTCATAATGAAAAGAATCGTTGAAAAGGGACAAACTGCACGTGTAAAGGAGGCATCTCTGAAGCGACTCAGGTGAGTGCATTGCGACGGCAGCTCATCTTTTCCTGACATCCGTCCCAGAGTTTTTCAATGGGACACCCAGCAGCCTGAAAGAGGAATCCCGAGACTGGAATTCCAGGAGGTAGCACAAACCTGGCATTAAAGTTTTCCCTAAGCAGGGATTTGATGGCAAGAGAAGGGGGCAGGTCTCAGCACCCTTCCAGTGGAAGATGATTGAGCCAGGGTGACAGAGCAAAGGAAAAGGCCCACGTCTGAGGCCTGAACTTTCAGGGAGGGAGACAGATGGGCTGTGATGTCACTACACCATCATTTAAAAACTTAAATGGCCCTCACATTTGAGAGAGGGACATACAAGAGAAGGATTCCCTTTTCCCTTAAGAGGATATGCAAGGAGAAACGGCACAGACTGCAAACTGGGTTTGGGATCGGCACCATCATGCTACGCTGTACTTTGTTCACAGACAGGGCAGCACAAATCAGCAAATAGCTGCTAAGTGCCTGCAAGGGGCTGCACGTGAGAAATGCACATAAACTAAGTCACTGGCTTTGTCCTCCAAGAACTGACAGTCTAGCCTAAGAGCCACATGGGGTCCTTGAGTTGGGTATGTGAGGGGCAGCGACAGTGACCCCTCATCTGGGTTGGTCACAACTCCTTCCGCCACTGCCCTCCCTCAGGGCCTGGATACTGCGTGTCCCCAACAGGCACGTGCTGAACTGAACTCTAACCAGCAGCTTTGGTGTGAGGACACCTCCTCAGCCTGGGCCAGTCATCCTCAGCCTGGCCCTGTGACACAGAAAGTGTCTGCTCAACCCCGCCCCTCAGCAGGTGCCGGACCCACCACTCAGTCTGCCCGCCCCTCAGCAGGTGCCGGACCCACGACTCAGCCTGCAGACCCCCCCTCTTCCTCCCCCTTCTTGCCTTTCTTGGCATCTCCCTGAAAATCTCTGACGCGTCTGACCCCACCTTGCTGTCTGCCTCCCAGAAGACCTGAGGATCGTACCACTGCATTCCTGCAAAGGATACAAGTATCGTAGGAAATAAATATTTTCAATGAATAAATGGCTTCTTCAGAAAAAAATAATAATTTTCAAAGAAAATCAAGCAGTTCTCTACAAGGAAAATATAAACTCTCCACCGATATCTGTAATTAAAGAACTTTTTTAATCTATGCTATCTTATACAATCAAGACACGGTTTGCAACTTACTTTAATTTTCTTCTCGACGTTTCTTTATTGGTGAATGATGAGCAATCATGCTAGCTGGAACTGCCAAATTACAGAAATAAATGATAACTTAATTTCCATTTCATTAGTCTAGTCGCACTGCCTGTACTGGAGTTCTGATGACAGCAGTGGCCGGAGGTGTCAGCACTGAGAGAGCAGAACCAAATCTGTGTCAACATGTGCTCATGGTGGCATTATCGGGGACCTGAATTCTGTCTCTGTGCAATCGTCAGCATTAGGGGTTCCAGGTTTCAGTATTGACCCCAATAGTCCTGAGTGTCAGCTTTCTAACCTCCAAATAATTGAGAACAAGCCCACTGCGTCAGTCTGGAGTAGGTGATACTGAGACTTCACACAAGGGCATAATTCCTCCACCCTGTTCTCCAGGAAGTTATCAGGAAAGAACCAATGGCCGCCAGGCACAGTGGCTCATCCGCTCATCCTGGCACTCTGGGAGGTGGAGGTGGGTGGATCACCTGAGCTCAGGAGTTTGAGATCAGCCTGAGCAAGAATGGGACCCATCTCCACTAAAAATAGAAAAACTAGCTGGTATTGTGGCAGCTATTTGAGATGCTGAGGCAAGAGGATTGCTTCAGCCCAGGAGTTTGAGGTTGCTGTGAGCTATGACACCACAGCACTCTATCCAGAGTGACAGAGTGAGACTTTGTTTCAAAAAGGAAAAAAAAAAAACAATGGTGACAGACATCCTCTTGTAGCCCAGCAATCCTACTAGTGTGGTGCTGACTTCTCAGTAGCCCAGTTTACCAGTTGCACTTTCTACAAAGATGCAATAATGCTGTGATATTTGTTCTGTGAGCTTCAACCCCATGGTCCACGGTCAAGTCCTCTTTCACATATCTAAGATTGTTCTCCATATCCACCTTAAGAAAGAAATAGCAATGACACCCCCAAAATATTTATTAAGCATTTGTTACATGCTGATGTTAATTTATTTAATTTCAATGCAACAAGGTGGGAACTATTATTATTGCCATTTTGAAATGAAAAACATAGAGTCTCAAAGATGTTCAGTAACTTTCCCAAAGTCAAAATAGCCAAGACAGGGTAGGAAACTGAGCACCTGCTCTTAACACCTCCTCTGCATTTTAATTTTTTTTTTTAAAAAAAGGCAAGTAGCCTAAGATAAAGGTTTTTTAAATTTTATAGAAAAAAGCAAGCCTTTTGATATAATTCCGGTTTAGATGATGTCACCATGGAAAAACAAGAGCCACCAACACGTGCCCTTCTGAGTGAGTTGGTGCCTTCATCGTGATGCTCTCTTCCTTTGACAAAGGGGTTTCTCCGATAAGCAGACAGCTTGGGCTCAAAATGTGTTAAAAACATGTTTAGTATGCTGTTCAACCCTCTTCTAAATTCAAATGTGAAAATATTTTTATTGCCCTGAGTTATCACCAAAGCAACGGCCAAGCATGGGGTCGAGGAGGAGGAGGCAAGGTTTACTCTTTTGGCTACAAGAAGTGACATTTGGAAAGTTTAACAGAGAAAATACTCTGTAATTCAATGTAGGACATGCAAGATATCATAGCTATGGTCGTCAGTAAACTCCCTATATCACAAATTTTAATTAGAAGGGTTAAATTTTAGGGCATCTTTAATTTAAATTATTTGGCAATCCAACTCTCAGCCGTGGTCTGTTTGTTCTTGGTGCTAATGGGCCCTGAGCCCTTCTGCCTGCTCATCTGACCCAGCTACAGAGCAGCTCCGACGTGGGAGACTGTGGGGACAGGGTCTCACAGAGTCCCAGTTTCAGCTGGCACATGGCTCACGCCTGTAATCCTAGCACTCTTGGGAATCTGAGGTGGGAGGGACCCTTGATTAATATATGGGTATAAATGATTTGGTTACATTGTTTTCATTTGTTAAGTAAAGTCCAACTTGCAGTTGACCTCTTTATCCAGGAGGTATGCCTGTTAAGTGAGAGCACAGCAAACCCCCACCCCATCCTCTCTCCCCTTTCTCTCCCTCCCCCACTTAAATTTAGTTGTGTGTGTTTTTTTCCTTGGGTGGGCGTGTAGTAGTTCATCTACTGGCTTCAAATGAGCATTACGTACATTGGATGCTTGGCTTTCCATTCTTGTGATACTTAGGAAGATGTGCCCCAACTCCATCCAGGTAAAGACAAATGGTGTAAAGCCTTCATCCCTTGAGCTCAGGAGTTCAAGACCAGCCTGGGCAAGAGTGAGACCCCCAGACCCCATCTCTATTAAAAATAAAAAAATTATTCAGGCTTTGTGGCAGGTGCCTGTAGTCCCAGTTACTTGGGAGGCTGAGGCAAGAGAATCCTTGAGCACAGGAGTTTGAGGTTGCTGTGAGCTAGGGTGATGCCATGGCATTCTAGCCTGGGCTACAGAGGCCAGCTTGGGTTTCCATTTTGTGTTTGATCTTAGTGCTCAGGCTTCTGAGAATGTGCACACAAGCACTCTGGACAGAAACTTCCCACACATCTCCCTCCTGTGTCCAGACGGCTGTCAGTCCTGGCGAGTCTATTAAACCCTCAGAAAGTCACTTTCCCCAGCTATAAAATGGAACAATGGAATCCTGGGGGTTTCAAATAAAACAGAGTTTGGAAGTGTTTAATGTAACATGAAGCCTGGGAAAGAGACCGTGTTTGCTGGAGGATGACTTGGCAGTGAGGGGCTGGGTTGTGGGCTGTGTTTGTCTTCTCTTTCTAAACCCATTGCCATTTCTTATTCCACTTAAATAGGAGAACCAGGGTCCCCTGATAATTGTTTTAGTTCCAGTATTTTCAAAGAGGAATATCTTGATAAGCAAATGTGTGGCTTACTTAAAGTTAATCTAAAAGCCAAGTCAAGAAGTTCATGGAAGAAATGAAGATCCAGCACAGATGTCAAGTGGGTCCTCGCACCCTCTGGGCCGGTCCTCGCAGAGTTCCTGATGGGTTTTGACAGGCACCGTGCAACACGCTGGTTAAGGCACATGCTCAGAATGCATTAGCTACTGTGGAGATGCTGCAGGGAATCTCCAAGTGTCTTCAAGCTATTACAGAAACATGTAAGCTGTAGGGCACTGACACGGTCAAATGATTCTCACTTACAGAAAAAAAATTGCATCTTACATCTTGACCAACTTTGGACCTATTTGCAAATATATTGCTGCATTCCTGATGATCCTTCCACTGTGTTTGTTATGATTTTCCTTGGAACCAGCTATAACCTCATACTCATTAAATAAAGAGTTAAATAAAACCCCTGAGGAGTGTTCATTGTGTATTGCTATGACAGTCACTATTCCACTATATCATATCAATAGCACATACCAAGGCAATGGCAGATTTCCATACAAAAAGCTGGAATCCAAGCCTTATCTCTATTTAATAAATGAAACACACCACTGCCCATAGCCTCTACTGCGTAAAGCTATCTCAGCATGGGTGTGCTTCCTATTCAGCAAACAACCGCAAGACAGGGCAGGGAGCTACTGACAAGGGGGCATTTCTGCAAAGCAGGGGAAGGTTAGTACCAGTGTTGAACATTCTGACTCTGGAATTGAAATATATTGCAGTCCTAAAGCAACAAAATCCTGGGCAGAATGAAGGAGCCAAGTCTGTTCTTAGGCCATAGTGGCTGATGCCAGAGAAGTCCAGTGCCCTAAACTGGCTCACTTCCTAATTTTTCCCCACCATTTCTGTACATAACACAATGTGTCATCTTCATCCCCAGGAAGGAATCCGTTACATGTGAAATGTTTCATGAAATTGATAAAATACAGTTGTAAAGTTGTAAGCAACTGTCTAACCATCCAAGTTCTTCTTTCTTGCATTTGTTGAATAATCTCAAATAAAACAATCTCAAAAACGTCTTACGACCCGAGTCACAATTAATTCTAGGGTTATATATAGATTGCCATGGTCATGTGTGTTTTATTTTATTGTTTAAATCTGTCAAAAATAAAACCCACAAGTATTCACTGAATTTGAACAGGATTAAGCCAATTTAATTGCAACAAACACATGGGGAAGTTCTTTCTAATAAGTAGTTTAAAATGTCACCTCAGCATGGAAGCTACATGAAAAGATGGAGCTGAAGTTAATTTTACAGAATATTCTTAATGGAAATGGAAGGTTAAGTAAGAAAATTCAGCAGATGGGAGTGACAGTGCCTCTGGCACGTCTGTGGTGCCTGGCGTCACCCGGAGGCAGGTCCAGCTCCTCCTTCATTGCTTCACTTACAGACAGTGTCACTCATTTGGATGAAAGCAATAGGAGTTTGACAGCTCACCCTCCTCAGGAACTGGCAAAGATAATGATTGTCTCGAGCTGTGTTTATATATCGTGTCTGCTCTGTGTTTCAACAATTTGGGAGTCATTTGACCTCCCCTGGAATCTCACTTACCAGTTTTATTTGGAATACAAGAAGACTTTCTCATTTTACTTTAGTCTCTTTGAGTGTGACTTGATGAGCTAAGCAGAAGAAATAACGTCTGATGGTAAATTGCCTATTTGAATCTGAAGAAGGTTGGAGGTTTGGTGCTCGGAGAAGCATCTCAAGGGCAGAGCTTCCAGGATACCTCCTGTTAGGCTTCTGACTTGGGATATTTCAAATTATTGAAAAGACTACAATACTACCCTGCCCCTAAATATCTCTAATCCCCTTATAAGAGCCTGAAACTCAAAGTCACCAGTAGGGGCTGACTTGCTAAAGTCATTCTTCTTGAGCAAATGGGAGTTCAAATCCTGCAGGACATCTAAGTATTGCCCAGAAGAGCTTCTTCTGCCCAAAGGAGCCTCTGCTATTAGCTCTGTCATGGGGGAGATAAAGCCCTGCTGACGTTGAACTGATGGCAGGCCATTCCTTTAAGTTTTGGTCCTTTTTAAATAGATAATAACTCATAAGAGTGGTAACAAAACATGTATATTAGAAATTTTCACCTTGATGAGATTATTTTTATATTTCCAATTGTGATCTTCTCCTGAGTTGAACTGTGTCCGCCATATATTCAGCCCCAGAATCTATGGATGTGACTTTATTTGGAAAGAATGTCACTGAATAGGTAGTCAAGATGAGGTTATTAGGGTGACCATCCTGCAAATGACTGGTGTTTTTAATTGGGGCAAAGAGACACAGGGAGAATGCTATGTGTCAACTGAAGAATGACAAGATCCATAAATTTGGAAAGGAGGGTTTCATTTCTATTAGGGTTGCAGTTGCAACCTCCATTCTGAGAGGCTGGGAAGCAACAGCCTTGAGCAGAAGCTGAGAACATGTCCTTAGAGGGAGGGACACTGGAAATAGGAATTTGTGCTGAGTAGGGTGACCAAACATATACATAAATGTATGAGAAATATGCCCATGCACAGTTGAACTTCAAGCCCCTTCATAGGTTATATGTACAAAAAAAAAAAAAATGGCAGCAGCATAATCTGAAAGTGGAATTTTTTACCCTCTTGTGTCCAAAGGTGAAGCCAAGGACACGAAATCCTTCACTGTGCATCCTCCACTGACTGGTCAGCACCACTCCATGGTCAATGGCCACTTATCAAGAAGGAGCACTGGACAGTTGTGCCATAGCTGCAAAAAGGGAGGAACAGCATTAGGAGGGTGACTGAAATCAGCTGTAGAACAAGAAGTCTTTCCAGAAGTTTGGTTCCTCTTCCCCATAGGGAAAAATGGCCGATGGTGGCTAATAAGGAGGGGGTATAATGAAGTGTGTCTTACCTCCCACCCTGTAGTGGTGAGGAACACTGTTTTAAAGTTCTTCTTTGCTCCCTTTGGCCAAGGGTTGGGAAACTTAGGATTTTATTTGTATGTCCCACATGTGATAATGGAGACAAAAATTGGAGTGATGCATTTGTAAGCTAAGGATTACCAGCTATTAGAGAAAAATGGTCCCTAGAGCCCTTCAAAGACAGCATGACCCTGAAGACACCTGAGTTTCAGACTTAACCTCCACAGGCTTCTGTTTTTTTAAGCTACTCAATTTGTGTGAAGGTTTTTTCACCATGACCAAGTGGGATGTATTCCTGGAATACAAGGGTGGTTCAACATACAAAAATCAATTAAAGTAATACCCTGCATTAAAAGAATTAAGGGGGAGGGGAACACACATTATTATTTCAATTAAGTAGAGAAACATTTGTCAAAATTCCACACCCTTTCATGATAAAACACTCAACAAACTAGAAATAGAAGGTAACTATCTCAATATAACAAAATCCATATATGAAAATCCATAGCAAATTCTACAAAATTTTACAAACCTATAAGAAGTTTTTGAAATCAATTAATGGGTGGCAACTGGCAACTTTTCAAGGGATAGGGTAGGATAGAAGCTGTAAGAATGCACCTGTCAGAAAAGCAAGTGCTCTCCTATAAAAGTGGGTTTCAATTTCGTGTGTACCAGATTATAACAGAAACACTATTTCTTACTAGAGGTCATGGTCAAAAAACCCATCATCTCTTGAGTACTTTTTCTGGAAGTCATTTAGAAGAAAAAGAAGAGCATTAGGAAGGCACCTGTGGCTCAAAGGAGTGGGGCATCGGCCCCATACGCTAGAGGTGGCAGGTTCAAACCCAGCACCAGTTAAAAACTGCAAAAAAAAAAAAAAAAAGGAAGAGCATTAAATGCAAAGGCCTGTGTGAGAGGAGGAAAATCAGTGATAAAAGAAAGTATTAAGGAGTCACTGTAGGGCAACTTTCCCTCCCTAGTCTCTGCTCTGCTTGCCAAACAACCCACCCAATGGCTGGAAGAGGTGTGATTAACCCTCCACTTTCAGGAGAAAAAAATATAATTTAAATCAAAAGTTATACTGGAACTAGCACAAATGTTTATAGCTCCTTTGAGGGCCATCTCCTCTCTGTGAAGTTCTGGTTCAGTGACAAGTGCCCAGCCCTCACACCCCCTGATAACTCTACGCAGAGCTCCCACCCACTCCTCTGGCTTCCTCGTGTGCTTGTCCTGTAGAATATATTAGTGTCATGATAGTCACTAGTCCCCATTCTGCACCAGCCTGTGAGGGGACTATATTTCTTGCCCCATTGAGGGCAAGTGATCATTGGCTTACTTTGGCCAATGAAATGTGAAAGGAAGGCCATTTTCCCTTCCGAATGAGGCCCTCAAAGCCATCACTTGTCAGTGTGGGCTATTGCTCTGCCTGGAGCTTGGGAATGTGCAAGGTGGGGACTTATACCAGCTGGGGTTCAGGGACCAGAGACAGCAAACCAGAGGCACAGTGACCTACACTGGATATTTGACATGAGCAAGAAACAAAGCTCATGATAGGCCACCAAGGGGTGGGAGCCCCGCCACTGCAGCAAGGTAGTCCATGTTGACTTGTGCACTTTCCTTCTGAGGCTGGTGGGGAAACACATCACACCCAGGGTCTTCAGAGAGAAGGCTTTGGTGAGCTTAACAGTGCGCAGCTTGGATGCCTCTAAGAAGAGACGCATTGCCCCAGCCACTGACAGACACTCTTCATCTGCTCCCACAGGGACGAACCCAGTGTAGGGACCCTGCTCCTCCTCGACTATGTCTTCCCAGGGGAGACTCACACCCAGGGCCTGGTCCAGACAGGGGTATAAAGGACTGGTTAACTCAGGACAGCTCTGACAGGCCCTTTACTCCAGCATCCTGTGGGGTCCACCAACGCTGTCACCGGGCCTGGGTCAGAGTGGTGCCCACTTTCACTCCTTCCCCTCACAGCTGTCAACACACAGGCCCTTCCCGGCCCACATCCCACACCCTCAGCCCTATCTCAGACTCTCTTCCCAGAAACCCGACCTGAAGCAAGAGCAGAGTGTGGGGCGTGTTGCCTAGACTCTGGGCCTCCACACACTGTGGTCCCTCAAAATAAGAGCTAGGCAGATTTCTGGCAGCCTCCAACTTGTAATCACTCCAGCAGCCTTGCCCCAGGCAGCCTGGCATAGGCTCCCACCAGGCAGAGGGCCCAGAACACAAAAACCTTAAATTTGGATTAAAATCATCTTTCCCCAAAGACCCAGTTGTTTCTATTGACAGTGGTGGGTGGGAGAGATCCCTCTTGGAACTTGGAGCCCAAAGTGCTATTTGGGCTGGAAATTATTGAACACCCCACAGGCCTCTGACTGGTTTCCCTGTGTGACAATGTAGACAGTGTCTTTGGTGATATTTTTTCATTCTTTATAAAACGAATAGAGATGTAGAGAAAAAATTAAATCTTCAATTGTCCTAATATTAGTCAATCACAGAAAGGAAAAACTAACCTCACCTGTGTTAAAGTTCAGGACAGAAAGAGGTTCTGGGCTCCCCTGCCATACTGTTTACCAACAACAACACCATTAAATGAAGCCACCAGCTTCTCCCATTCCAACTGCAGAGAGCTGAAGGTGGAGACACGTGTGTTTTAGGCAAGTTTGTAAAGTCAGGGGGCATCTTCACACGACACACAGACCTTCTGTGCTGGTGTAGACGGCTCTGGCTTTAGCCACATTTGGGAAGAAACACGGAATAAATACCCATGACAGCAAATGCTTTTGTTATTAATAATGTATGACGAGAGAGATCTTCTATGCCCGTCAATGTTGGTGATGGAGGAACGCACAGAACAAACAGATACTATGCCACACGGTATTTACACTCTGTGACTCCCACAGAGTACTTACTAAGACCAGCAAGTAAGACAGTTTATGCTAAAATGCCTTAGAAACCAAAAACAGACAACAGACGTGGGCTCTATCTGAGGACATTGACAAGCAGTGAGCAACCCCACACCTTCGAGCTCAGCAAGACTGTGACACGGCAAAACTGAAGGTGTACTGCCATTTGTATATATCAAACTGTTCAGGCCACATGTGTCTCACACCCCGTGCTCAAAGTCCCCAGAGAGGGAACAATTCTCCATATAGGAGGTCTGGCAATTAAGCTCACAAACACATCCAAGAGAATGTGCCACATACTTATTGCTGGATATCACCATGGTTGCCTTCAAAGCACTGTTCTAGGGAGCTACACACCCACACCAGCGCCTAGTCCACCCTTTTAAGCAATTTTGAAACGCTTTTGTGGAATAGCCATCAGAGCTATCATCGTATGGCACACAAAAACACACAACAATGATGACCACCACTCAGCAAGACAACACCACATGTGGATATGAACACAGCTGAGACATTGATATACCAAAGTCATGAAGCCTTACTCAGTTATTTGTACAGTGCTGCCACGTAAGCCCATGGTGGCAAACTCTGATGGCCATCCCAGGAAAAGAGTTCCAAAAGTGTTTGGAAGGGTGGCCTAGGCACTGGCACTTAGCTTCCTAAGGGGAGTGCTTCAAAGGTGACCATAGTCATAGCACTTTTTCTCAGAGGAGTTCACAAACTTAATTGTACAACCTTAACTGTAGTTAGCAGCACTCAACCCTCAACACTGTGGCAACCATATCAGGAATCCAGTTCTGCAGGGGACACCTCAATAGGGGACAAGGTACATATTCTCAGAAACATTCTGGAAAGCACAGTGAATAACAGAGTATTTAGCAAGGTGCTTTCAGGATGAATTCTATTTCAGTGGATAAGGTGATACTTCCAGGATGAGTTCCATTTCAAAGGGCAAGGTGATGCATGTCAAGGGACAGACCTGACCAAGCCCTCGCCCTCAGGGGTGGTAGGGCAGGGCAGTGGACCTGAGCTGGGGATGGGACCTGACAGCTGGCTTGGAATCACAATGGACAGGGATGGCCCTAGGCTGTTAAGGATTCTGACCCAAGGAAAGGCAGGGAGAAGTATTGAAGAGTTTTGATCAACAGCCTGATAAGGTCCCTTGAGACTGTCAGACAGGGAATTAATTGGAGTGACCCTCCTGTGAAGGAGGGAAGCTAAATAAACCATCAAGGTGAGTCGAGTCGTGAACACGTGGAGATCAGGATGGTGCCAGCAAATGACGGGAGGTCCAGAAATAGCTGTTGGTCAAGTGCTGGGACGTAGCCAGGGAGAAAGACAGAGTTGAGAGAGACTGAGAAAGCCAGACATGGAAGGCCTGTCCAGGCACTGGGCTTGGAGGCCCAATATACGATGAAGTTCCTCTGAGGAGGGAACCAGCCCATCCCAGTGCCACGTGTGCCTTCCAGGACTGAGCTCTGGCAATGGTGGACCAGCCTTCCTACTGCAGCCCTGGGAAACTGCTCTAGAATCACCTTCTCCCTGGGAGCCTCAGCCCTAGCTCTCTGTCTCTGCTGCCGTGGAGGGGCTTTTTGTTCATGCTTCCAAGACCCCACTTATTATCTGGACATGGCCACCTCACCTGAAGACGGACAACAGTGTTTGTCCAAAACATGAGCTGGGGGTTTTCTCCCGAAAGAAGCTGGAGCCCTGGCAGAATGATAAGATCTAGGGTCTGGTGCTCCCCTGAGAAAACACGGGCAGAGGAATCAGTTGTGCAGGACTGTCCCTTGCACTGTGGGAGAGCTCAGCACCAGTGGCCCAAGCCCACCACATAGTAGTGGCTCTCTCAGTAATGATGAAAATAAAAATCCCCTCACACCTTTCCACACACCTCCAAGGAGAGCAGTAAGTCTCTAGGTAAGAAGCGCGGGTCACACAAAAGCTAGAACTGAGATCCAGAAGGGTGCCAGCTACGTTTGCCCATAGCTGTCCAAGGACACGACCTGAATCCAAGGCACACATGCATTATTGTCACCATAAACAAGAGATGACCTGTCAGAACTCACCAAGGTTGTCGTGGGCAGAGGTCTTAAATGACCCAGAGAAGACCCAGCGAAGACCCAGCACCCCCTTGCAGACTACCCCATGTGAGTTTGGGCAGAACCTGTGAGGATGCTGGGACGTAACTCATCACTTGAGTGACAAGGTGATATATTGACACTTCCTGAGAAAGATCTTCAAAGTTGAGGAGAACCTGACGCAAGGGAAATCTCCTATTGCTGGCATTGAAGATGTAGGGGTGGTGTTTACAGAGGTGTGAGCAGGGTTGACAGAACCCACCTGGGAAAGACACAGCACCTGGGGGGGCCTGGCAACCTCAGACCTGAAGAGAGGGGGGAGGCATCTTCCTGGGGCCCAGAGAAGATGCTGGATGGAAAGGACCTGGGGACTCTGGTGCCGAAGCTCTCCCAGACACCAGGACCTCGTCAGTGGAACCTATGGACCATCTTCTCCTGCTGCTACCAAGCCCAGCAGAAAGGCAGAGGCCAAGAGAACCCAGGAGAACTGGTCCCCCCAGCCCAGTCCCTGGCAACACGGCAGGTGGGGCAGGATGCAGGGGGGAGACAGAGAAGCAAATAGGAACCTTCAGCAGAGGTTTTCAGACCAACAAGTGCCCCGAGTTTGAGCAGGCAGAGCTTGTGAGA